>JAQGAV010003967.1:0-11271 GCA_034691345.1 Phasmarhabditis papillosa | reverse complement strand
AACATTTTTACATGAAAATTGATAAACATGATTGAGATGAAGTGATTGGAAGAAGAACTAAGATGAACGGATAATTTTGAAGCTTAAAAACAGCAACATATTGAAATTTACGCAAGGATGAACTTTAACTCAAAGTTCCCCATAACCCCCAGAACGTATGAAAATGGTCAGGATACAGTTAGAAAGACAATTTAATTGGAAATTTAACTGCGAATGAAATGTATTGTAATCTCAAATACTACAACAAATCAAATTTTTTGAAAAAACCGATTTAGGCGGATTTTCATGTAACATAAACGTTATAAATGAGTAGATCAACTTGTGTTTACTATAAATAAACTAAAACATCAAAAAAAAATTTTGAGGCATGATACAGGATTACATTATCCAGATTTTGGGCTAGAAAGGTAGACGCTAAGGCAGAACTGAAACGAAGACGCTAGGTCGAAAACTATTGAATACATGGGCCTCCCTAGTTATACTCTACCTTTTTGACTTTTTCATGATCTAAACATAAATTGATCATTGTAGAAGTTTTGTAAAAAAGTTATTATTATTGATGGAATATGTTGTGCTTGTAATATACTTATTCGTTAATAATAGATATCATTATAGATGTTAGTCTTGAAAGAGTGGATGCATTGGAAGTACAACAAAATGAAAATGAAGAAAGCGATGTTAGTATTAGTAATTGGTTATGAACAATTTTCTTTCAACAATTGAAATAGAAAAGGCTAATATTACTGTAGTATTTAGTTACAGTAGTTAAAATCGTCGAATATTTCTTTTTTAGAACTCTTATTCTGATAATGATGATTGTTATAACAAAGAAACTGCTTCAAAGTCACTAGGTTTGTCTTTTTCTACTAAATTTACCAAAACTGATCTACCTCTACATTCATTAATGGGAGTGTGAATATTGGACATTTTGTTCAAATACTAAAAAAAGTTATTAATAAATGAGCACAATATTGTATATTTCATCAGAGTTTTATAATTTAATATTTATAGATTTACTTATTTCAGATTCCAAGAGAAACCTATGCGAATGTCCGCATTGTGGAAGGCAGTTTGCATATAAATGTCTTCTTGAAAGGCATTTGGTAACACACACTGGTATGTTATTATAAATTGACTATTTAACAGGTGAAAATTATGAAAAGTCGAACGCCAATTGAATTGTCTTGCTGGAATTAAAACTAAATTCTCATTTTTTTACCTCAATAATAAGGTTAATACACGTTTTTAAGGCGAACGTCTATTCAAATGTCTAGAATGTGATAGCAAGTTCACTCAATCAGGCAATCTCAGCATGCATATCAAGGCTGTTCATAGAGGTTGGTTAATAGATACACAAGTTTATGAATATTTCAACATTCGAAATTTTTATGAAATGTATCATTCAATATTTTTATTATATATATAGTTTGCATGTTATGGGTGGAGAGAATATCAAAGTTAACGAGTAATGTATAAATATCTTTTTCATTCAGGTGAACGACCTTACCACTGTCAAGAATGTGATAAGACGTATACTCATTCATCCACTCTGAACAGTCATGTAAAGACATTTCATAGAGGTTAGTTAATTAATAAGTAATACTTTTTGTATTATTTATGATATTTATAAATGTATATTTTTTGTTTATACATTGTAGGAGAGAAGAATTTTGCTTGTGAAGACTGTGAAAAGAAATTCGGGTACAAACATCATCTCGAACATCATAAACGAACACATGATGGTGAGTAATAATATTGCTTTTATCTATTTAAACAGGTGCACAGTGAATTTAAATAACAGTATTTTAATAAATGACAAAGTTTTATAATTTTGATACCGATTGAATTTTAGCCTCTAAACCTTACGCCTGTGACGTTTGTGATCAGAAGTTCTCCCTGAATGACACTCTTGTTTCACATAGAAGGACACATACGGGTAAGTACGACTTTTTGTCCATTTGGAAAATAAATTTACACTTAAAAAAGGGTTAAGAGAGTTGGCAAGAATATGTGTTTCTAAGTGCAGACGATTTCGTTATTCATCTGTTTTTTTTGGGGGTCTTTTCTTAATTAGCGATCTTTACATAATATGTTCTGTGCTTATACTATTTTTCAATTACACTTCATGAAAGTTATTTGTTTAAATAATAACTACAAAAAGAAATCTTAAAAGACATTTGCGAAGGCATTCTGGTTTGTTATTATGTACGACTGATACAGTTAATATACGTCTAAATATACGATGGTTTTATAAAAAGTATTACTTAATAGTTACTATTATCGCTTAGTAAATTCTAAAATAATAAACAGATGTTCATAAATAAGGAAAGGAAACAATAATAACAAGTTGATTTTAGGCGAGAAGCCATTCCAGTGCGATCTTTGTGTGAAGAAGTATGCTTATAAAAGGGATCTCATCAATCATAAGAAGAGACACGATGGTAAGTAATATTAGTGGTTAAATATATTAAATAAGGCGTTCCTAAGACAATATTAAATATACTGAGTCTTTTACAAGAAAAGTAAATAGTAATATAAATTTTATATACTTTTAGCATATTTTTGTTTATAATTTAAGATACGTTTGTATTAACATTAATTGAGTTATGAAGGATTTTTAATACTGAAGACACCTTTATCGGGATAATCGTATATTAATCGAAAAAATATTGTTTGCTTTAGGAGAGAATAAGTAAGATCCTCAATAGCAAGATTGCCTTTGTACCAATTAAACCCAAGTTTCTTTAAAATACAATTGTTTTTAATCCAATATGCATGATTAATTGATGCTCTATTTTTAATTCAATAAATGTTATTCATTCTTATTACGTGTTCACTGTTGATTGGGTTTTATATCAGTTTTCATTAATTTTTGCATAATTTAAGGGAAAATACATTCAAAACACTATCCTGGTTTATCTTGTTGTTGCTACGATATAATTAATATAGTTTAAAGAAAAACAAATTGAAAAGAATATTTCAAAAAATAGAGTCTGATTCGGAACAGTGGAACTTGCGTATTTTAAGGAGATTTTGCGTACATTTTCGGTTTTCGAGTAATTTCACAGCCATTTTCAATATGATTCTTTTTCAACACTCCATTATTCCTCTTGGATCTTACTATAACTCATTGAAATGTATCGCTACCGTGCCGCATTATAAAGTAATATCAACGCTTTTGTGTTTTAGGCGCTCAGTTTACTAAATATTGTGTTACCAGACACCTTGGTTAGGAACGCCTTGTTTAATACCTTTAACCACTATCCCTACCTACTAGAGTTGGGCGTTTCGAACCGTTTTACCACAACCCGGATGCGGGTTGAAACGGGTTGGTGCAAAAACGGGATTTCGGGTTTCTGGTTGAGCTCAAACCCGAATTTCAACCTGGGGCTCGTTTTTTCGGGTTGAGCTGCCCAACTCTACTACCTACCAACGTGTTTCTTCTCATGATTTATGAGACTCCTATTATCAGAGTATCACATCCAGCAAACATCGAATTCGAATGTCTTGCCTACAACATATACGCTCATTAAGTCTATTTGCTCTCATCAAAACATTTTTTTTGTTAATATCTCTCATCGTACGTGGACTAGGTTTTGAAAGGCTATGTCTACATGGGGACATTCACGGATAGGAAACTCAGTAAGCTTATCTTAACTATTGAAGGGTTAACGAATCAAGAAAGGGAATTTTTTGTCTAAACGAACCTCTATGAACAGAGCTGACATGCATTTTAAGGCAGCGCTGGGAATTTCACGGGCCAGGCCGGGCCGGGTCCGAAATTTTTCAAAATAATAGTAGATTTTTTCCAGGCAGGGTTTCGCCCATTCATTGCGGAATCTTCTGAGAAAAGACGGTTCCTTTCTAACATTCAGTCTTCAGTCACGCGGGCAGGAAACATGGGATAATTAAGCTGCTGGTTTTACAAGCCTTCTGCAGCTACGGGTAGTCGAACCCACAGCCTCAGATCCTCACCGATTCAGATACCTCAAATGAGAATGTTGAAGATATTATTTATATTCAAAGTGTTCTTATTTATAAAATACATTCTTTTATTCTATCTATTCTAATAAGATAGCTATGTATTTTCGTATATATTACTTAACTTGACCTCTCAAAACTGGCTTAGTTTTTAATTTAATTGTTTTATAAATTTGATAATTCAAGTCCATCACGTAACAAACTTTCTTTGTTCTCCTCTTTTAATTAAAATTCTAGTTAGGCTATGAAGCCGTACACTCTTTTCGGGCCGACCCCCCATGTCGCTTAAAGGATTCAGGTTTTCATCTAGGTTTTTATCAATATGAGGAGCTGTATTGTATATTAATGAATGGGACACAAGTGGTTTAGGATCTTTTTTTAGGAACATTCGTTTTAAGCTGACAGCGCGTTACTCCAGGATACTAGGCTAACAGCGCTTGATACAAACTAATCTTAGTGGCAAGAAAGCTAGTGGTTTTGTAACACGGCGAATTTGGTAATGGTAAATAAGATGGATACATTTTCTGGTAGTACCAAAAATAAGAATACTGTAAAGGATCAAGGTGGTTAGTGTATTACTTTATTTAAAAATTTATCCAATTGCATGTAAAGAAAGTGATAATTTTTATGTATCGCTCGTATCTTACCAATAGTAGATTTCTTCGAGGCGGGGCTTCGGCCATCATTGCGGAATCTTCGGAACAGAGACGGCTTCTTTCTAACATTCAGTATTCGGGTGCACCAAACATGGGATAAATAAGCTATTTTAGAATTAGCTTTCCGGAAAATTTATTCTCCTCTTTTATGTAAAATTCAGGTTAGGCTATGAAGCCGTACAATCTTTTACAGCCGTGCATTTCCGCCGTAGAGCCGTGCATTTCCATGCAATGTAAAGGACTGCCGCTGTCTGCGTCCCGCAACGACATCAACCGCGACGCGACCGCAACGCAATGCCTTTTGAAGTATTTTGGCGTCGAAGATCGTCAGTCCACCAAGAACCGGCCGGTGATGTGTTTTAGCGTTTCTTTAGTATATTTGTGTTTATACGTGTAATTATATTCAAGTCAACCATAACATTTCTGTTTGTATCTTTTATTCTCTGTTTCATAAATTCTGTTATTAGTCCTGTGTTCGCGGGTTTACTTTTTATTGGGTTCTTCAGGCAGGAAAAATCCCGAACACAAACCACTTATTCAATTAGTTAAGCATTATCTAACAGTTTTTGCTAGCGTGATACTCCGTTACTCAAACAAGTAAAACAGTTAGTATTAATAGTTATTATCCATATCAGTCATATTAGCATGCCATTAGCTACTAACCAAAACATACAACTCTAATAACAATAGAAGTTAGAAGATATAAAAACAATCTTACTTATTGCAATTGTCGAAAAATACAACGTTTATTAGCAAACTGTGTCTTTTGTGATGAATAGACTGTTTGTAAAATTGTTCAAATTCTTTCTTTCAATATATAGAAAATATATATTTTTGTTTAAAATTATGTTTAAAGAAGTTTGTTCATTAGTTTCTTTCCTTAATTACAAGGCTTTATGACGTTGCCTTCAAGCATTTAAATGTTGGTGCGTATGAAAGTTAGCGTGAACCTAAGGTTGGCCGCCAAAGTATTCAAGGATATTTATTCATTGTTTAGTTATGTTACTTCTGTATGCTTATGTTTTTATATCAAAACTTTAAATATATTTAAAACATCATGTTCCATCTTTGTATTTCCTTCCTATTTTTATTATTTTTTCAGTCAAATTCCATTTTGGGTAAAACGCCTACAAGCCAAAACGAGTGATCTTAATTTTTCTTCAAATGAATATGGTCAACGCATAATGCCATTTGAATAATTAGGAAAACATACTTAATATAGTTATTGTCTTTTCCCTTTATGGGTAAAACGTATTTATTTTGCTGTAACTGTTTAAGTTTGTTATATAAAGTAATTTATATCCACTAAAGCATCAAAGCAAACTCACAAATACCGAGCCTTTCAAAATATACAAAATAATAAAAAATGTTTATCTTCAGCTACCTTGTTAAAAATTTTATACTATTATTGTTTTGTACGCAACGTTTGAATTTAGTAAGGTGGGCGTGGTTCTGTATTTACTAGTTATGTTAGCGTTAGGCTTGCACAATCACAAGTTATATAGTTTCATTCATTAGTTAAAACATTATTTTTACATTTTGTGTTTATCATAGTTTATCTATTTATTTCTTTAAATCATTTATCAGCATTATATCACTATATTTTTAGTGAGAATGTCTTCTCCTCATGCTTTTGTGTCTCTTAGTGAGCATAATAAGTTAAAAGATGAACTACAAAAGTGTCAGGTAAGCAAAACATTATATTTTAAGTAATTGTAAAACTTCACTTTTATAATAAATCTATTATTTTATTTTTAAGGCTGAATTGAAGAAAGAAAAAGAAATAACTTCGTCTTTAAGAAATGAACTTTCACAAATCACCAATTGGGTTAGTTTGAATTATAATCATTCAGTTAACTCAGTTGAGAAAAAGAACTTCTGTTATTACAAAACATTAGAACGAACTTGTAAAGATAATGTTAACGTTCTTTTCTAATAAATTTGCATTCCATAATTAGCTGACAAAATCTAAAAATGTGCAATCATCTTTCAAAGTGGTTTTAACCCCTTTAACTGTGTGTAACTATATATTATTTTATTTTTCTAGGTTAAAACTTGCCCTGTCAAAACTGAAACCTTCGAGAACATTCGTAAAACAATGGGATCTTCTAGTCAAGGAAATGATAATAGAAAGGTGACTTTAGCTTCTAAAAGTACCTCTGCTAACGTTTTATTTATTACAATTAACATTTTTACTGAACATAATATGTAGCAATAAAAAGTATTATATTATTTAAATAAATATCCTATTTAGCGAACTCGGCCAGACGAAGTAGCTTTGATTAACGTTTCTACTGTAATAGTAGACCAAGATGATGCAGTTGTGAAGAAAGAAGAAGATTCGGTAATAATAATATTTATAAAAATGTTTTAAATAATGTACAACCTAGAGTAAAGAGCTATTTTAGATATATTTAATGTAAATGATAGATCACATGAGATTGTTATATTTATAGTCATTGTATCATCTTTGGTCTTAGTCAGTTAATAATTTGTTTAGAATTCTCTCGCAGTTGAAACCTCTAGCATAGGTACTGAAGATATTAAGCAAGAACAAGACGATGAATGCATTAATAAGAAAATGACTGTAGAGAATGTGGTAAGTTATAATTTTACTTGTAAAAAGCTAGAGAAAAGCTCGTTCTTTCTCAAAATGTGTTACTGGTGTTAGTCTATATAATTTTATTCAAAAATAAGAAGAGAAGATTTAATAATTCGTACTTTATAAATACTATAAGAACTAGAAGATAATATATTTTGTATTTTAAATATTATTCGTAAAGAACATTTTATTTAGGGTTCTCCCAACGTAAAGAGAGCTCGTATCGAAGTTGATATCTCTGAACAGAAAGGCGAAAAGAAACTAAATGTGGGCAACCGGGTAGGTTATAGTTAAATTATGGCGAAAAAACAATATATCTTTTTAATTTTTAAAGTTCTCTTAATACTATCTATTACAACTATATATTATCGTGAACATTTTTGAAAAAGACTGTTTGATACTTGAATTAGACTGACAACTGTGTTTAGAAAATAGTTACAATGAATCTCGAAGCTGATCGTGAGAAGGACAACAATTTGGAAAGGGAGTCATCAGGTATGTTTCTAACTGAATTATAAAGTAAAAAGATGTTTTTCTCTCTTTCTGAATACTGCATATATATAACATTATGTTTTATTATAAATTATCTTAAAGTTTATATTTTAGAATTAGATAGTGATGATAGTGACTTCTTCACTGAAAACAGAAAGAGAAAGAAGTTGACTAAAAAGAGTTTAGAATCTTCGAAATGTAAGAAAAGGGTTGTTCAACAACAATTTGTGACTACCCATAAAGGTATTTTTTAAAGTTTACTTGTTAAAGTGAAAGTTAGACTCCACCTTTTTGACTTTTTCATGCTCTAAACATAATTTGATCATGGTAGAATTTTTGTAAAAAAGTTATTATTATTGATGGAATATGTTGTGCTTGTAATATTATTTGTTAATAATATATATAATTACAGATGTTAGTCTTAAAATAGTGGTTACATTAAAAGGACAAGATACAGATGAAGAAAGCGAGGTTAGTATTATTAAAATGACCAGTTTTCTTTCAAAAATTGAAATTGTAAAGGTAATTTTACAGTAGTATTTCGTTACAATAGTTAAACTTATCGACTAACTACGGTACGGGACTCCTTTTGTTAACGTCAATCATTCGTTCACTTTCAGTATGTATGTCACTTGAATTCAATTGAGAATACACCACAATGTGCCAACTGTAAACGAAAGTTCCGATCTCCAGTTAGCGATGGTAATGTGTTTTGGATCTCTATGGAAGATCTGGGGATGACGGTAGCAGACCTGAGGTTAGCTCTATTTTAAAAGTTATTCCTCTTGATAATTGCATTATATCATTGTTTATATGACATTCGATTTGATAAAATGATATGATAACTACTCTTATATGCCTCGTTATATACGAGATATTACCGTAAGTATTACCTTAGTAGCAGAACATGGAATCGGTGGAATAGCGAGGCAATAAGGAACAAGAGCGGGGGTTTAGGATCTTTATGTAACTACATGTTAAGAGACAGGGAACGTACAATCACAGTTATATAGTGCCCGGGGGGCGGGCACAATACGCTTACAGTACACTATACTACAGCCTATTTCAGGAGTGGTCATCAACTTATGCTTTTGTCTGCCTACTCTAAGGAACAGTATGCTTTCAAAAGATGTATCTTTGTTAGGATAACTAAAAATAAATCAATAAAGTATCGGGAGCTCCGGTTGACGCCAACCCCAGAACATTACTCCCCCAAGGAGTCTAAACAGCCTATGTCATGCCAAAACTGCATGAAGCGGACGGTATTTGTTATGTGTGATAAATTCAAAGCTCCAATTCTATATACCGCACCATAGTTTACATATATCATTATAACTGTTAGTTTTATTAATTGTAGTTGTATTATTATTCGTTTTTGGAATAAACATGAAGCATGTTTGCATTATTCAACCTTATTATTTTATATTTGTTCTCAATTTCACCATAGTTAACTCATGGTTAACCGGCACGCGAATTGTTCTTGAAGCGTACTTTTCAGAAATTGCTGAAAATGAAAAATTTGCAAGTGATTGAGTTGGAATAGTTATAAATATTGAATTACATCTTCAACTAACCACAGAACATACTAGGCTAGGAAGACGGAAACAGATAACACAAGAAATTGTACTTGTTCACGTAAGTTGTTGTAAACGTTGAACAAAACTAAAAGAATCATTGTATTTATATATTATTAAAATCGTTTTTCGAGAGTACAAAAATTTGCAAAAACTAGGGCCGAGCCGGTGATCGAAACCGAACTCACATTGCGTCCAAACGGCAGGTTTGATCCAATGAAGCTTGCTGGCATACATATGCCGAAAGGTGTAAAAAAAAAATTTTCCCCAACATATTTTTCACATAAGGGTCCCCCCTTATGTGAAAATTTTGAAAAAAAAATTTCCCCTACATATTTTCACCTAAGGGGGGGACTCTTACCTGAAAAATTCAAATAAAAGTTTTTCTGTTTTTCGAAGAAAAATGGATAATTTCTGTGAAATACATAAGCTCTACATTTTGAAATAATGTGGATTATGAATCAAAATGAAAACAGAAATTTTTTAATATAAATATGAGCAAATGATGTCTGGAGGTCAAAAGTTGCGTTTTTTTTTGCGTTTGTATTAGAACGCGTATACGCTTGATAGCTGTTGAAAATCACCGCCATCACGTTACCCAACATATTTAGCCGGTTTCCCAGCTATGAAAATACTTCTTTTTTTTGAAAAGTCTTTGTAAGATAGTGGCACGCATAGGCACCAAGATAAGTTATCATATAGTTATCATTAATCAGCCGAAAATTGGTTACTCAGCCAAGAGAGGGATTTGTTATGAAACTACGAGAAATAATGAAAAATCAATCAACTTGGTGCCTATGCGTGCCATTATCTTACGAAGATTTTTCAAAAAAAAAAGAAGCATTTTCATAACTGGCAAACCCGCTAAATATGTTGGGTAAACTGATGGGTCATAAGTTTGAGTGACGCTACCGCTCAAATTATACTGCAGTGTTCATATTCGAACATCAAACACACTTGTCAATTTTTATTTCTTTGCATGCAATGATTGAAACACAGTTTTAAAAAAAAATTTCCCCAACATATTTTTCACGTTTCACGTAACATAAAATTTTTTTTACCTATCATATAATGTGTCATTACACCTTTCGGCATATGTATGATTGCTGGACAAGTCAAATATTTCAAAGGCATCCTAAAAAATGAAAGCGTTCACTTATAATTATTAAGTTCATATGTTACACTATGAGCAAACAACTTAAATGACTTTACGGCATTTCTACAATATTCAAATAAAAACTAATTTTGTTTTATTACTAATAAAGTATCTACCGAGTCCATATTTGGAGATAATGTCCGATTTTGTTGCTCGAAAGGAATCTGTTGCCAGGTGATGTAAACCAGAGACCGAATCAAAAAGTAGAAAACGATAGAATTCATTTATAAAAAACGTATATTTAAAAACTAAATAATAAAGATATAGAGTAAAGTATTATATAGTCCGTTTCAAAGACTGCAAGCGCTCTTTGTAACTAACTTTGTAACTAACGTGCGGCGATGACCGGCTTCCCGTTCGAAAGTGCAATTTTACTGGAGCAAAATTGTTCTTACACTTATAAAGCCAGTTATAGCGGCACGTTAACTACAAACAAAACAGACTATAGATAATCAATTTATTAATTTTAAGTGATAAAGGTGTTAAAGTGAATAAGTGAAAAAGCTCGGATCAATAATCTTGTATGGGTTTAAATTACAAGTTCTAACATGAAGACCGGCCGACGACTATATGACGCTTTGCATTAGAGATGGGCAGCTGGGCTGGGCAAAGTGAGCGCTTAAGTCAGCTGGGCTGGGCTTGGCTGGGCTGGGTGCAGGTTTTTCTTGATTTGTTAGAGTCGAGCTGGGCTGGGCTGGGTGCAGGTTTTTCTTGATTTGTTAGAGTCGAGCTGGGCTGGGCTGGGTGCAGGTTTTTCTTGATTTGTTAGAGTCGAGCTGGGCTGGGCTGGGTGCAGGTTTTTCTTGATTT
>JAQGAV010003966.1:0-11272 GCA_034691345.1 Phasmarhabditis papillosa | reverse complement strand
CTAGGCTTCATTTTACCAAGCTAGTATAGTCCATAACAAAAAAAGACTGCAGTGAGCGGTGTTGTTTAAGGTTTCAACAATCGCTCGCTCTATGACAAAAATTTAAAAATTAAACAATTGAACATTTCGATTTTTTTGTTATATACTATAGCAGTTGAATTCAAAAGTAAAGACTATGCCACGTTATCACTATATTCGAATTCGGTCAAGATGCTCTGGTCTTACTCAAATTGAACCCAACAAATTGAATTCACCGTAGTAAGGTGGGTCCCGTGCATTGCGGGCCGCGATACTCTGTAAATTCCTCCCACCTTAAAATAAAATCCAAACCTATCATTTTAATATAAAACTTCTTTCTTAGTTCGGCATTCCCCGCCAATCTTCGAGCTTCAATAAGCTCCGGCAGCGCAGCCACTGGAGTTGCCGGAGCCATAAACCCAATTGTGAGGGTTAAACCGCTGTTTCCGACCTTATGGAACGGACTACAACCGGCAACGGATGTAGCCACCGGTTCTAAAACCAGGAATGGAATGAATACTGAAGTGGAAAAGAGCCAAAGTGGTCAGTTTCGAAACATTTGAAAATGTTACTGTATGCAGCTTTCTCAACAAAGTTGTGAGGTTTCGGTGGCATATTTATATATATTTTAATCTTTCTCATCTTTTTTAATATCTCAAAGATGACGATTAAATAGAGTTTTCGTGCACCCGAAGACTAAATTCTAGGAAAGAGTTTTTCTGATAAGACTCTGAAATGAATAACCAAAGCATGTCTTCAAGAAATTGACGAGAGATACTTATGATTTCGGAGAATACATACCTTTTGGTTACATAAATTCAATTAGTTTTTCGCAAAGTTGACGCTTTTGCAGAGCTGTCTAACATAGTTTTTTGTGTTTCTGTCACATATTTGAACTTAGCCGGACTACAACACTTTTCATGAGAGGGATATTTTACTGAGTTGCTTATAAACTCATTTGATGAAATACTGCTCCAATATTGCTTATTCCAGCGACATCCAACCATGAAAGCCCCATTGAAGTCTTCAATCGAGGAGGTGGCTCCGAAGCCGTAGAGGAATCTCACCTGAAGAGAGTTACTGTAGGAAATAACAATGGTGAAATGGGTAAGAATGAACCTGCAAAAATTTAAGTTTGAAATATTTGTTAATCTTATACGATACCATCGAGAAATTAATCAAATAGGACACTAACCTAAATAAATTTTTTTGAAACATTCACTAATTACCAAATGTATTGATTGTAACGTTAATTGTATCGTAAATGTTAAATAGCCAACTTCAGTTTCAACTTCATTACAAAAGCAAAAAGTTATTAAGAACTGAAACCCAATTCGTATACTACTCTCGTAGGCCCTTCCTCTTCTAACACTGGAGAAGAACACCAGGTTGACGGAACCGTCGAAAGTGGTTCGAATCCTCAAATAGATTTGACTGAAATTGGTGGAGCCAGAGAGGAACAAGAAGCAAAAGTAGATGCTGAAGTAACTGGTGAGTGGTGAAACATTTCCAATTCTAATTTTATAGAAATTATATCGTCTATAACAAACAATAAACCGCAGAGCGCGGTGGTGTACATAGGCTTCCGCAAATGCGTAGTCTTTTTCTGGATATGATACAAAATAAAACTAGAGCAACAATATTTTTCTACAAACCGTACACAACAGCGCGCACTGCAGTGGACTACACAATCACTATTTTAATACACAAGACATTATTGTAATTTAACCATTTTAGATATACTAGCCGGTCTGCCCGGGGCTGGCCCAATCGCTCATCCAAAACCAAAAAGTTCGGAAGATCAACAAAGATTCGATAGAAAGGAAGGCAATACAGTACCACAACAAGCGATTATAACTCAAGATCAGGTTAGAAACTATTGTAGATAAGTAATTGAAAACTGAAATTTGAAAACTTCCTGGGTGAATCAGCTAGGGGGGCGCGGTGGCCCAGTGGTAAGAAGATTAGCCTCATAAGCTAGAGGTCGATGTTTCGAACCCCCCCGAAGAAGGAATTCTTGCGAATTTGTTCTGATTCACCGCCTCCACTCCCTGGGTGATGTGCTATGAAGTCCCACTTCCTATGGTTCCCTCGTCTCACTTCTTCGCTCCAAACATCTGTGATCTCGTGTTTCGTTTAACTTTTTGTATATTTTAAGTTTACCTTCTTTTCAATATGTCCAATACAATCCTTCACCGCTTTGTATTCGGCCTCATTACAGTATTTTCTTATATTTCTGTCAAAAGAAGGGTCCTAAAAAGAAACTACAGTAAACTTTCCATAAGAGACCAATTCACCTTGCTCAAGTCCATAAGACACTGTCTACCGTTAGTTCGAACGTTGGGGTAGGAGTCCTTTTGGAAGGCGAGGAGTTGTGGAATGAGCTAAATAGACCATATAGTCTACGGATAAATCTCATGACAGGCCCGCCGACTTTTTCAAGGGCCCGGGCCCAGCCCTTTAGATGGTATGGCATTGAGCCACCGGGACGCACCGTTTGAGCAAGCCGAGCTGCATCTCCACTACTAGTATTAACTATACAAGTTTACTTTTGAATATCATAACACCGAAATACTCTAAAGCTACACTGCCGGCCCTACTCCAAAGCGGTTCTTCTCAACTCTTTTATTATATTTTAATTTTAGTTTTAGTTAATAGAAGCTAGAATAGAACAACAAAACCAGATCTGAACTGAGGGTCGATGTTTGTTGTTAAGTCAAAGTCCACCTACCCTAGATATATGTTCTTGACTATTTAGTACATTAGAGACTCCTATCCTGTTCACAAGAAGACCAATGAATTGTGCACAAGACGTACGAATTGTGTTGTTTTTGGACCTATAAAAATGACGTGAGTTTCGGAATTATTCTGTTAGATACAAAAAAGTTTTTTGATATTCTGGGCTTTAAAGATTTTAAAGATTGTTTATTAATATTACGCAACACGCGATCATATTTATTTATTTGCTATTGTATATAATGTTTGGAACAAAGGTATGAAACAAAATAAGGGAGAACTGCATAGCAAAACCCAGGATACTGACGACTCTTTCTTCTGGGGGATTCAAATCTACAAAATCTATCGCGTGCTTTAGCCTAGTAGTTAGAGCGGCGGTCTCTGCATCCGTGATGATTTGAGGCTGTGGGTTCGACTCCCCGTAGCTACAGAAGCGTAGGAAAACAAGCAGCTTCTGCTCAGAAGATTCCGGATTAAATGGCTGAAACCCTGCTCCGAAGAAAGGAAATAAATTACTTTTACTTTTAAACTCTATCGTATGAGGCGAAACTTCCAAACCCTGAGCCATAGTGCTCACGTAATTCGTGGTTATATTTCGTTGGACATCATTTTATATTAGTAGACAACTCACTTTGCCCCGGCAGTCATGATACTGGCTAGCGTTTTTCCAGCATGTGCGTGTCTGACTACTTTCTCTAGTGCTTCAGTAGCATCGCCACGGATAAATGCATTTGATACATCACCAGCTCGTTGCATGAGGATGGTACTGGCCTGAAGAGAAACATATTTTAGCTAATGATATATAGTCTAATTCAGAGATCTTAGCGGGCAGGGACGGGCCCAGGCCCGGAAAAAGCGGGCCCGGCAATGACAAATATCAGTGGGCCCGGCAATGACAAACATCTGCGTCCCGGCTCGAAAAAATATCAGCGGGCCCGGCCTTTTTCGAGAGTTCTGGTCTTTTAGATGATGTTGTGAATATTATTGCAAGCGAAATGTTGAAAGAGATTTCGAATCCTAAGTCATAAATCTTATACTTTTTTTGTTTGCTCCAGAGCTGTTAATCTGGCCTAGTCTGGCCTGTGAAACCTGGAAAATACGAGGCCAGGCCAGCATTAGCCAGGCCAGATAAATAGTTCTGTTTGCGTTGCATAGAGTCGATAATATATAAAGAATACATGTATATATAGTTTAGAATATACTTCTGTAGAATCTAGTTTAATCCTTATTTTATTTTTACCTTTTCAACTTCTCCATCCGTCTTTCCCTTCATATTTAGGAACATATCTCCTAGTGTAGTGAGAGCAACCCGTGACACTGAAGACCGAAGATTCTTGCACTCATTCATCACGGCTACGAAAACCTATAATCCATATATTTCAGGTTTCTGAAGCTTAGTTAAAAGTTAGATACGAGAATTCAACAGGTGTGGGAACTTCTCGGGCCGGCCAGTTCCGACCATTTCGACCACTGGGATTCAGGATCTTCGCAGTATATATAGTCCATCTCAATACTCAGACTTTCAGCGCGGTATCACAAGCGAGGCGCTGTGCTATGAAAAATGAATGTAAAATCGGTCGGAATGGTGCGTTTTCTTCCAAAGAACATTCGTTCTTTAATGTTTTAGTGTTTTACGGTTTACTAATAGTGAAACATTTAAGTTCATCTAGGATTATAGTTTCTGGGTTCTTTCCATAAATAGTTTTGATTTTTAAATTGAATAATTCGATTCAAATTTGAAAATTCCATCCCCATCTACGGATTCATGTCGCTTTTAGTTGTTGTTGAACTATTTGATTGGCTTCGGCGGGGTAGAATATTAATAAAATTACATAATATAATAATAAATTCACCTGCTATGGATTAATAGTATAAATAGAGTCCATGTAATATAGAGAACAAAAATATGAACTATGTGCTGGCAGTACGCCACACAATTCGGGGTCACCCCGGAGCACGCCCCCAAAACCCATGTTCATTCACTACTTCGACTTATTTGTAAAATGACTGACGTTTTATGAATAAACAAAGACCTAAACCCGTTGTTTCTGTATTATCTAAAACTAAACCAAAATCCACTGAACCACCCTGCACAAACTCACTTCGTGAATTTGGGGTTCCAACTGCTTGGGTGAGGTTTCCGTAAGCTTTGAGATTATGGTTAGACCCTCGACTTTTTCTTCCCTGAAAATATGAGTACTTAACAATTTTGAAATCTTACAAGTATCTTTAGAAACTTTTATAGTATTTAAATATATGTTCTCGAAGTAAAGTCAACCAACGATAGATGAAACAAATCTTATCTAGTATAGATAGAACGCAAGCAGCTTGTATGTATTCTATAGAAGCTACTAGACTGTTGCAAGAGTACTATAGTCTTCTCCAAGAGTAAAGAGGCCGTGTTCCCCAGACCCTCCAGCGGACCGGGTCGGGCCGGGCCCATTATGTGAGTAAAAATTATATATATATATATATAACGATATGATTATGGCATATACTATAGTCTTCTCCAAGAGTAAAGATGCTGTGATCCCTGCATGTATTTTTGATTTTCTCCACTGCAGACATAGTTCGCGCGCGGTGATCGCAATGGCGACGTTGGCTGTAAAGCATTCGCAGATTGCTCGAGTTCTGCGGGCAAAACATGCTCATACAAAAATAGATTTATTTACATGGCTTCTTTATTCTTGAAATCAACTATAACTAATGAACTATTGATAATTCGTTCAGTCTCGAATCTATATATATTCTGCGGACGAATATTATAAAAGCACAGGTTGCGAATATTGCGCCCATCATCAAAAAGTGATAATCATCAAAATTCGAAAAGTATTGCAATATCCAAAAACATGAGATTTTGCCGTGCCGTCTATATAGTCGCGATTTCAATAGGAATAACGCAGTTTTGCTTATATTTTCTTTTTTCAAACTCTTTTCAGAGCCATTTTGGAAGATTTTATTTTTTAAACTCTGTTATTACTTTTGGATTCGATAGCGGAATCTAAGGAGGTATCTCCATTAAATAATGACAATAAAACATATAAACAAAACATACATAAATAACACCAAAACAGGGTGGCACCCTTGGTTACAATTTTGGTCCTGCCACGGGGTGCCAGCCCGTTTAGGAAGTAACCAAAATTGTAACCAATATTCTTCATTTTATCTATGGCCAAAAATTGAACGGTTTATACAGTAAACCTATTAAGGAAAATGAAATTACCAACAAGGTAGCTCCTGCCTGCAGCGTATACCGGATGGGAATTGTACAGTGGCGAGAGAGTAAACAGAGCAGTACAAATGAGAAGAGGGGAAAAGACAAAAGATTGATTTCACGACTTTGCCAACTTTTGTAAAAAGTTTGTAATTGTAAGTGGGAGGTTATGATAACTTGTCTTGTCTCTACCATTTTCTTAAAAACCAAGAAGTATTCAGTCTTGTAGAAAGTTTTTGCCTTATTTTTCTTAATTTTTCCAGAGCCTTAATCGCGTTCTGCAGGCACAAGTGGCTCATATAAAAAGATATTTCTTAACACGGCCTCATTACTTTGAAATCGACTATAGCCCTCCAGCGCAAAATGCTGGAGAAACTGGATGTAACACAAAAATGAATGAAAAATTCCTGAGTTTCCTTCAAAAGTACATTCATTTTAAGCAACACCACTACTATCTAGCAAAAGACTGTAGCTCTTCTTGCATTTCGAAAGAATTAAAAACATGTCTTTACTAATAATCTCCATTCACAGTTTTTAATTGCTTACCATTCATCAGAAGAAATCATTCTTAGTGCAGCCGTGACGCTGCCGCTCGCTTGTCCATTCGAGTTCCCATTCATGGAAGTTCCGTTCTTTATTGGAGCCTTCTTCTCAGGAAGCTTGGTAATGCCATTTGCCTTGGCTTTAGTTACGGTCTTGTTCTTGCTGGGATTCGATAGCTAAAAAGGATTCAAATAAATATATCCGAGTAGCTCAGCCGAATGGCTGGATTCCCAAGCCTTGTGCAGCTACGAGTAGTCGAACCCACAGCCTCAGAACCAGTGGTGTGCAAGATCCCTCCGAATCTCTCCCGAAGCCCTCCAGAATCCCGGATCCCGGACCTTTTTTAAGCACAAATCCCTCCCTCCCAAATCCCGGGAAAATTTTTCCCAATCTCGTTCCGAGAGAAAAAATTTCAATCCCGGATCCCGCCTTTGTCAAAAATGCGATCCCCACACCACTGCTCAGAACCTGACGGATGCAGAGTCCGCTGTTCTACCTGTACTTTATTATATACCGGTGTTAGTCAGATAATTAATATATCTTCCTGGAATTTATCATCTTGATAAAAAACTTTAATACCTACCGAATTTTTCAGTGGTGCATGATTCGAGGTTGTAATAGGTAAGCTATAATGACTGGCACTCTTCTTCACTTGCGAAGGTCCTTCATAAGCTAAAATTGCTCATGACCTCATAAACATAAAGAGTAATCATTTTAGTTTGTTTTAGATTTAATACTTCTAAAGTTTATTAGTATCTATAAACTGTTCTTAGAAACATGGGATAAATAAGCTGCAGAAGGCTTGACAAACTAGCAGCTTATTTATCCCATGTTTCGTGTCCACGAAGACTGAATGTTAGAAAGGAGTCGTCTCTGCTCAGAAGATTCCGGAATGAATGGCCGAAACCCTCCAAAAGAAATCTACTATTATTGTAATACGAGTGATACAGGAAATAAAATAGTTTTAATAGTTTTAAAGCCTTTCTCAAGTCAAACTTTCATGCAAAACAAATTTGGTCGCGGTAGTCCGATTGTTAAAAGTTTAGGCTCATAAACTAAACTTCACAAATATAGACCGTCTTAAAGCTAAACTAAAAAAGAAATCTTACTCGGATTCCAGGTTCTAGGCCGATAGTCGAGCCAGCTAAACATTCTGTAGCTTTCAGTGGGGTTCAAAAATGGTGGTGACTACCTGACGTTTTGTCAAAGGGGGCGTTATTTTAGCTGGACTTCATTTCAAATTCAAAGGAGAACAATAAATATCCTAAGCGGCCGCTTGAATATTCAACGCTGCGGTGACACGCGGCTTATTAGCAAAAACTAGCACTATTTTACATCGCGTGCGGCGGCTTTACATTTTGGGTGGTCCTGCAAAAAATATATGTGACCAATTAATAAAATTTTCTATTACGTAAAAGGAGACGGTACCTGCCACTTTAGAATTATGTTCCTGTTAATTTTTATCGCCGTGGAAAAATGAAATATATGCCTAATGCAGGAATTTTTGTGGTTAAAAATCTGGTTTTGGAGATTTCTACCGCACCTTACTACTTTGAAAAAGGACTGGTAATGTAAACTATAAAATTAAATAGAACTCACGATATTCATCCAAATAAGCTCCATTTTTAGCTGGTTTTATAGGGGTATCATCATGTGAGTACGGTGGCATGTTTTCTCTTTCTTCTAGTAGATCACCTTCACTCTGGGCTTTCCACATTTTCGATTTGATAACCTGTAACAGAAATCATGATGGAACATTTTCGAGAAACGTTTCTTCAGAAAATGCTAAACGTAAGCAATTGGGTTGCCTTTAAATATTTATGTCTTTATATTCTTTATCAAGAGCTAGGCTTCCAATGCAGTATACTGTGGCCGTAGAATTGGAACTCGCAGGTGGGTGCCCTGGCAGATTTTAGCTGCCGTAGTAGTTGTGGATTGTTGCCCGGGCAGGCTAAACACTGCCTGGGCACCCACCCGGGCGTTTCTATATTACGGCCACTGGGGAAAGACGGTCTTATATTAAAATGAATGGAATCAATGAATTGAGAGCCCTCTTCTTTCTTCGAAAGTAGATTCATTTAAATATAATACCGCCTTTTTTTAGGATGCTGCGATACAGAGGTGATTATCCGGTCGGCCCGGCCTGACTTCCAAAATTTCAGGCCGTGCCGGGCTGGATAACCAGCTCTGCTGCGATCGAACCTAGATCTTGCAGCATAATTCTAGAAATTAATAAATATATAGGGCACTTCGATCGATTATAGTTTGTTTCGTAATGTAAAAGTCTAGTTTGCTCCCTCTGAAGCAGAAGTATAATAATATTAATGTTCTGGAATGGCTAATCTGCGAAGCCTTTTTGTTTTCACGTGACTGCCTCTCATTAGTAACCAATTCAAACTTACTCACAGCGAAGATCAAGAAGCCCCGCTGGCTTTTAAAAAGCAGAAGTGCTTTTTTGAACTTGTAATATAGTCGGCGGCAAATACTTATGCATGGGTCTACGGTACAAACTGCAAATTTTATTAGAGCGCAGCCGAGCCATGGCGCGCGAAAACGCGAACTAGTCAATGATGCAATGTAAAACACAACATCTAACTTATTTTTCTTGAACAATTAATTTATATTAGTGAATATAACTATTTTGATCGTTTTAAATTGAACACTTAGACCTTTAAGTAGCATTTCATTTGGCGGCCGACCATATTCGGGACAACCACGTTTCCGCACTACCGTTACCGAACCGTCCGGTTCGGTTTCGACCGGATCGGAAATGGACAGTTCGGAAACTTGGTTGTCCCTAATATCCAACTAAAGTTTGGAAGTGAAAGTGAAAAGCCGATAACATTAAAATAAACTTTTTGTTGCCTTGTGAATTATTATTTGCCAAAAACAGACTGCACAAAAGTGACAAGATCAGGCAATTCAATTATTTTTAACTAGGCTAACCTTTTCCTTTTTCAGCTCCAGTTGTCTGGCTCCATTCTCCATAATTTCTTGTTGTTTCCTCATTTCTGCGTGTGTTTTCACTTTCTGAAGGGAAGGCACGTTAACTGCACACTGCAAATTAACAAACTAAACAACTAAAACATAACAGAAACACAAGAAGTAAGATGTATAGATTCCATCTCAGGACCTAGTTTTCCAGCGCGGTACCGCGAGCGGGGTCCAGTGTTAAAAAAATGAATGTAAAATCGTTCGACGTTTTCTCCAAAAGTACATGCATTTCTTATAACACGGCGCCCCGCTCGTGATAATATATCTGAAAAAAAAGAAAGATAATATACTATATCTGAATTCTGATTGGAAGCTGTATAAAGTATAGAACGGACCAAAATTTGAATCTAGTCTGATTCAAGAGGAAGAATGGAGTGTTACTTGCGTATTTTTATGCAATTTTGCGTATATTTTCTTATTTCGAAAGCTATAGCCATTTTCGGTGATATGCTTTTTAACACTCCATTACTCCTCACGGAACATACTCTAGCAGTTTCCAAAGCTACACCTGAGTTTTAAGCTGGTTACCGGAATACTTAAGTTTTAAACCAATGAATATTTACTTAATACTTCAAGAGAAAAGATATGAACTAGGACAGAAAAAAACTTCGAAGGTTTGAACCCAGCAGATTCTGACCAGACGGCTTGAGTCGCTAGTGGCCGTTTAACGGCATTCTTTGGCCGAGTTTCTATTCAAAGTATTTGCAAGTAAATATGGCCATTCTACCTAACAATAGCTGTAATTAACGTGTGCCTACTGCCTAGTTTGATTGATAGAAAGGTACCAATAAACAACTTATCCAGCGAAAGTAAGCCTCAAAACCTCAAAACAAAATTTATCATACCGCTGTAAGATGGTTCCAAGCAAGTAGTTTAGGTTTTAGTGCAAACTTGCAAGAACCAACTATATATAGTCAGATCCAAAAGTAATAAGGGCGTGTATGCTGCGTATTTCTTTATTTTTAACACTGCGCCTACTGGCATTCTACGCGCGCGATATACGCAGATTGCAAACTTGCTTTCGATCTGCCTTACTCAGACCAAATATTCTACACTCTTGCTTTTTAACACACACGGCCGTATTACTTTTGAATCCGACTATGTATAGCTAAAATGATCAATCTGAACAAGAAAAACTACAAACCTCAGTTGAATCGTGTCGTTGCGTAGCAGATGATGCTGAAAATAAAACTAATTATTTATGCAACCTATTAAATTTTAAGTAATATTGTTATTAAAATTGTGGGTTAAAACTACTAACATCGATCTTCTACAGCTAATGATGACTTTCTTATAGGTGCATGCCAAGAATTGGTGCTCATGCTGGGATTGGATATTGCTGAAACAGAAAATCAATAAATCAATAATGCTTATAGGGACATATAGGGTGTTTTTTCATATTGATTTCAGATTAAAGAGCTAATTTTTCTGATCGTTCCAAATACCGTAGGATAGGCAATAAAGCCCCTCTATGTCCCTTTAAGTCTAATGAGTTTAACGTTATTTCCATAACGATTATCCTAGTTTATTGAAATTTGGCAAAACTGGAGTGCAAATGTTTGTTGCTTCAAGTTAGCACTTATATAATTAGTTAATATTAGATAGGAGCTATTTCGTATAGAGCCTGGGGGCCGAAAGAAACAGTTCCTCAATAACTTTAGTTTATTAACATACTTTTATAACATAGCTTTATAGTCAGATTCAAAAGTAATAAGGCCGTGTATGCTGCGTATTTTTTCGATTTTAAACACCGCTTTCATTCATTTC
>JAQGAV010003965.1:0-11272 GCA_034691345.1 Phasmarhabditis papillosa | reverse complement strand
TAAGTAAATACAAGTTTGATCTATTTAATATATTCAATACTTATCGAAAAATGATATGAAATATATCAAAGCTCGGGGAATTTTAAAAGATTCAGTTATCCATCAATTATAAAAAAAGGAGTGTCCTTAGCCTAGTGCTTAGTGAGTTTGTCTACAAATTCAGGAGGATGAGACGCTGTGGATGCGACTCCCATAGCTGCAGAAAACTTGGGAGGAAAAAAACGCTTATTTATCTTATATTTCGTGCACTCGCTTTCTAAATGTTAGAAAGGAGCCGTCTTCGTTCAGAAGACTCCGGAAAAGAATAAAAGTATCAAATGACAGTTTTTTATCATCTCAGAATTATGGTAGTTAACTTCATAGACATAATAAAACTATACAATGTTGTCCCAATAGGCTAAATTAACAAAGAACTTTGATCTAATTTTACCTCTATATAATTTTATTGTCCTTCTAATAAGCGTTATGCTTTTTTAACCTTTTTAAACATTACATATGGGTCACGACCTCAAATATTATATTAGCACAGCACCCAAGGAATGGAAGCGGCTAATCCGAACAAATGTTTTGCCAACTTGGTTCCAACCGCTACAACAAAGTTGGGAATCCCATAACACAACCAAATGTATCTGTGTGCAACTTATGAAATGGACAACCAATTTATTGAAACCAAAGGACCAACAACCTCACCAAGATATAAAACATAATAATTAAGATTTATATCGGTGGAAATAGGAATAATAACAATGGGAAAACGTTAAACAAAGGAAACGATTAAAGGTTACAAAACGGTAGAAGTAGCGGTGAATCGTATTCTTTTCAAGTATAGAATGAACGAAATAATAGTTATAGGATTCAGATGCTACTACCACAATATAATTAAACACAATAAAAGCACCTCACTTTGTTAAGACACAACCTGACATAGCAAGTCAAATAATTACCAGGTCAGTGGCTGACGGTGATATAAAAGGGGGTAATACAAAATCAAACAAATAAAATAAAAGAGATCATACATAATAAAATTAAAAAAACGCATTTCTTTACAAGAACAATAAGACAGAATACAACAATGATAATGGCAAGATAGTGAATAGTCGCTTATTTGGCGCAATCTACTCAAATAGGGAAGAGAATAGAGCGGACAACTCATCAGTCAACTATTTGCTACCACTTTAATCTTTGGCTTGTGAACATAATATATTTTTTGGTCTCTGGTTAACTACCAAAAAAACGATAGTTTGTATATTATTCAGTTTCAAAACCACTAGCTATTATTACAATTTCTTTTTGCCGGTGACTTGCTAACTTGTTGTTTTCGAGGACAATATGGAACGTTGTCAAATCATCCGCGGTATTATGCAAAATGATGCAATCTTCAAAACACTTCAGTTGTGAAAGTTTTGTTTTGAACTCTTGGAGTGACATCATTCCACTTGAAGTTCCTATATTCCAATATGTTATGCGCTCCATCATATCTTTTGGCCAACACTGAAACCAAGATTTCTCTACTTTGTTACTTTGTTTGAAAACCAGGATTTAGATCTAGGTTTAACGCAATTTTATTTTAAAGCCTATCTAGTAGGAACCTGCTTCCAGATTCCAGTTGAACACGTTTAGCGGATTTAATATGTTTAAAGTTGCAGTGTACACGTTGCAAAATTAGCTGTAATTAGCGAAAAAGTGGGTTTATGAGCCGAGTAGGCCCAAATCTGTTTATCGCACGTTGTTCCCCATTAATAATAGAGTGTTAATAAATTATCTCGTCGAAAATGGCTCTGAAAGTTTTCGAAATACGAAAATATACGCAAAACTTCATAAGAATACGCAACAAACAATCCATTATTCATCTCGAATCAGACTATATATATTGGGACACTTACTATAATAATACTTGCTATCAACTTACATTAAAGAAATCACAAAGATCAGAAACTGTTGAATTATCAATGTCGCAAGATAATTCGTAGGGTATATTGCGATCACATAATCTCTTCAGACAGGGAAGGCTTATTCTAGCAGATTGTCCTCTACTGAACAACATAAGACTGCCAGGAGAAAGCCCTTCGATCATCTAAAAAACATGTCTTTTATGCACTTTTAGAGATTTAGAGACGCTTAACAGCAACCGTCCATAAATATCAAAAACCGACACTAAACCGAAGGTGCCATTCAGCTCTATTGGCAACAGTGGTGTGCGGGATCACTCCCGAATCCCGGATACCGGCCTTTTTTGGCCTAAATCCCTTCCACCGGATCCCGCAAACAACTTTCCCTCAAAAACGGGATCCCGCAAACAACTGATTGGCAATGTTAAAATATGATAGCGCAATGCTGAAACATATTTTGCAAAGATATGCCTTAGGCAATACTCCAACATTCGTTTATTCGCTTTTTGACGGACTATATCCATTTAGCTGCCAAAGCGTTTGTAATGGTGGTTTTACCAGTAAATAAGAAAGAGAAAACTAAAACCCCCGAGTTCGACCATATAAAATATGTTAGATTTGTAACGTATTTATTATTAAAATACTTTTCCCAAAGATAAGTGTTTGTTTTTCAACCTTATCACTTTTACTATATACAATAATGTAACATACTCTTGTAGTAGTACCTACCTTATCATTAAATCCAGACAATATAGCGTCAATGAAAAGTCCTTTCGGTTTTAAGTGAGCTATGATGTTTTTCATAATATCCTTGGGTATGTCCCATCCAACAATAGACAAGTTTTTAATGTTTCTAGAATAAAATGATTAAAAAGAAATATAAATAATAATTGTATAGCTAGTTATTGTCTATTACAGACTAGGTATATTGTCGTTCTAAAAACAAACAAAAGAAGGATACTTGCAAAAAGTAGGATAGTAGGACTTGTATAAAAGATAATTCATTAACATGATTTTAAGTCTTACTTGGAACAAGTTTCCAAGAGAAATTGTCCGACTTTCTTTGTTAGTGGCCTGTTTTCATCTTCCGGTGAAATCTCGAGGTGCAAGCTTTGTATTCCTCGTAGCTAAAGTTTGTATATTATAATATATGGTTATATATATATATTCTAGTATCTTACTTTCTTTGTAAAGTAATATTTGAGGATATTGAGAAGCCCCCCATAATTAGTTCGTACAGGTGGTATATGTTCATCTCTCTCTGGTCCGAGGTAAATCGTGGCTTCACCTCTATTGTTGTAAACTATTCTAAATTATTATATTAAATTTTAAAAAACATATAATATAATTCAACTAACTCTATTTTATCCATTTTCCATATATCAAGATGATATTTTCGAGAGACCGAATCCACTCTTGAGCATAGTTTGCGAAATTTTGTCAGAGTTTTGAAACTGTTGTACTTCAAAACAGATACCAACATTTCATCGGGAAGCGATAGTACATTCATTCTATAATCTTTGTTATAGTTAAAAGTTAAGTAAATACAAGTTTGATCTATTTAATATATTCAATACTTATCGAAAAATGATATGAAATATATCAAAGCTCGGGAAATTTTAAAAGATTCAGTTATTCATCAATTATCAAAAAAGGGGGGTCCTCAGCCTAGTGCTTAGTGAGTCTGTCTACAAATTCAGGAGGATGAGACGCTGTGGATGCGACTCCCGTAGCTGCAGAAAGCTTGGGAGGAAAAAAACGCTTATTTATCTTATATTTCGTGCACTCGCTTTCTAAATGTTAGAAAGGACCCGTCTTCGTTCAGAAGACTCCGGAAAAGAATAAAATTATCAAATGACAGTTTTATATCATCTCAGAATTATGGCAATGTTGTCGCAATAGGCTAAATTAACAAAGAACTTTGATCTAATATTACCTCTATATAGTTTTATTGTCCTTCTAATAAGCGTTATGCTTTTTTACCTTTTTACACATTACATATGGGTCACGACCTCAAATATTATATTAACTTAGTACGAACCGAAATAAACATACGTTTTTATTGGTTTATTGAATTTTAAGAAACACGAGATCACTGCTGTATGGAGGGAAGAAGTGAGACGATGGAACCCTAAAAAGCGGGACTTCGTAGCACAGCACCCAAGGAACGGAAGCGAATCCGAACACATTTTTTGCGGTGAAGCTTCCGGGTCATGTTTTTGAAGACATATATTTAGAAAAACGGTTATATTTTCCATTCTGAATTCGGAATCGTACCGGTGCCCCCGATCTGGATATAATAAATTTGTACGGGATCATTCCTGCCTGTACAACCCGAGGGTTGAGAAAAGGCCGGCCCGGTCGGCCTAAGTCTATTATATATTTTTTAGCGGTTATTCTTCAAAACAGTTAGTTTTCAGTGCTATTTTCTGGCATTAACAATAATTAATGCAGCAAGTTATTGATGTTTTTCGATACTATTTATCAAAATATTCACCTAAATCAGTCGATTCCCAGCCCTGAACAACGCAGCGACAAGTAATTAAAGATAACTGAGAAAACCATGAACCTACGTTCCCTACTATAATGTACCGATCCAACTGTGCAATGATAAACCCGATTGAACAGCAAACGGCCAACCCCCTAGTCGAAAGCTAACCCCAGCTAACACAAGATTTACAATCGTATTTAGAGCTAACAAGCACATAAATTATTAAGTGCAAACGATTCTTGCGTCGACCATATATACGTGCATGTTATCCAAGACTATTTTCGAGGTTATTTTATGGTTTAGGTTCTAAGTAGAGAGGTACCGAAGGTAGGTTTTTTCATAATACATTTGTTAAACGGTCTTTGCAAATACCTCGCCCATCAAAACAGCTCTGCTGAATTTATCAGGATTCTACACAAGCTTTGGTCAACATGCTTACTAGCCACATGATAAAACTACTCTCTTCTCTCACAAGAGATCTTTATAAGGAGTCAAATATACTGTTGTACAACCATATAAAATATAACTATTATTGCATATAATCAGTTGTATTACCCTTCTAATCAGAGTTTTACTCATTTGACTTTGATAACAGAACCAATGAACCTCAACGCAAAAATAAACATCTAAATGTAATAAGCAGTTTAATGTAATCGTTTACCTGTTTTCGTTACTCCCTTTCTTTAAAACTTTTGAAAATTATGGAAAATTATAGCAATTGGAGCCGCGCCGCGCTTACAACAAACTATTGAATTTCAAAAGACCGGCACTGGTAATTGCTTACAGTCAAACGTCCTTTGAGTGAAAAGGTGCTAATAACCAAGTTTGGGATACTTTTAACCAAAACAGTGTTTGTTACGACTTTACATGATCCCAACGATCCTCGATTTCGCCGATTTTCAATCTTGTTTCCAACATCGAACATCTGTTATTACCTTTTTCCCGACCAAAACTTCCATGAGAAGATTACAAAACTGTGATTTCATTCAATTTCATAACTGACTCACAATCCCTTTGTGTACTAGTTTGGCAATTCGGTCATTTTGTCCAAAGTTGAGCGGATTTCACCCTCATGACTCGCCGGACTGGTTACTTGCCATAGCGCTGCCCATACGCGGCACCGCACGCCACTAATAATCGACACCACCGCGGCCGGTTTAATATGCACGGGGCGGACAGTTTGTTAGTATTTTCACCCTGACGAATGTAATATGCTAACAAGCCACTACCAGACTGTTCAAGCTGGTTTATTCCTAATGGATTTAAGGTTTTAGCCAACAAAAAGTATGAAAACTTGTTTATTTTAATAGAACGCACTAGTGTAGGATCTAATTGAGCATAAATTAACGGTTACAGAGTATTATGTTACGAACAACTTTTAAAACAGTACCCAGATTAATTATATAGCTTGATATTATTCTGTGGATTTGGTCAAAGTTTAGTATGAAGTGAAATGAGACTCTGAGAAACACTGGGATGAGTAAAAGACGACAAAAAATAAAACTTAAATAAGATGAAAATAAAAATTAAGAAGTAGACCGCCCTGTTTTTATGTAAATCAGGGCACGCCTCGTTTAATTAACTTAAAGGATTGGTTATGAACCAAGTACTTTAACAGGTGTTCACGAAATCAATATTAAACGAGGTTCGGTATTATCACTGGTGTAACTGCTGATAAATAAAAGATATTCAAATAAATATATGAAATACGAGTTTTACGACAATATAAAAATATAGTTACAGTATCCCTATATACCTTAACAGCAAGAACAATACAGGTAAAACCACCGGTACCGTACTCCAACTGTCGTGTGATGAGTTGCACAAGTTACCAGAACAACAACAAATAAATCCAAGATTGGGTATCATGTCACAGGTTTCGAAGATTCTAAAGGTTTGGCAGACAGAAGCCGTGTCCGCACCGTCGCAATAACGAACCTGAAAATACATTTTACGCAGCTCAAAGGATTTTTTGTGTTTTTTATATGTTCCCATCACTCTAAGTAGGACTGTACGACAACCTATAATTAACGAATTACGTTGGGTCATCGTATTCTGCAAGAGCTTTTTGAATTGCAGTGAACATCAATACATAACCAACAATTCAGAGCAAAGTTTAGGGTTTCAAGGACTTTTATTGTATTAATAGAAAACACTTAATGTACAAACACCATATTGAATAGACATAAGTAGATAATTTTTGCCTAAACACAATTTCTTAATTGTCGAAGACATCCTTTTGATAAAACATTTCCTTAAAAACATCCTCCATCTTACTACAAAGTATCTCGCCGTTTTCAAAAATCTCACGGCCAACTTTTTCGGAGGCCACAATCCCCTTACGCGCTGTCACCACGGGGTGGCTCCATATTCTTCTGGCCTAACTAGTTATTAAATCCCTTTAAACTCAGTCAGTGCCTTTTGAATGCGCCAGTTATGCGCAAGTAAAGGCACTTGACGCGATTTGCATATTCGCCAAGCACTTTTAGACATCCACGGACTGCCAGACTATGCTACGGAAAGAATGGAAGCATACTTAAGGGTTACTAGAGCAATTTACGTGAAAATTTGGGAAATTAATTGATGACGGGACTCAAAATTTAATAAGATATTTCAAAAGTTCGTGTTAAGAAAGATTCTGTAGTTCATCGCTAACTGAAAAATTCTCGCAGGTCACAGACATGTTGAACTTACTATATATTAAACGGAATTGTTCACTCAGAACTTGCAAAACCGTTATTTTTTTTTAAATTACAAGAAAAATTATAGAATAGAATTGTTAACACCTACCGTGTCGACTCCCAGCGTTTGTTTGATACAACTCAGTGATGGGCATTCGAGAACCTGAAAACGAAGAAATATTCCAATAGACTCTAAAAGTTAACATCTATCCCTCCGCCTCCGCTACCCAGGTGCTGTGAAATGGAGTTCTGGCTCCATATGGTCCCTTCGTCTCACTTCATCCTCCAAATATCTGTGATCTCGTGTTTCGTAAATATGAATAAACAATATTTTAATCTACACTCGAAAACTTTGAACCTTTACATCAAAATCTTGACAGTATATTTTTATAATTAGTAAACAAACCTGCAAATTGCTTCCAGAATAGCATTGCAAACACTTTGACACCGGCATAAATAGTAAAAGAATTAGTAATATGGGGTTCATCTGAAAATCACCGAGGTTATTGTAAAGCTCAGCAAACATACAAAACAAAAATACATAAGTAATTTATGATTGAAGTGCCTGAAGGCAACTTTTACGAGTGAATCAACACCATCTATGCTCTGATCGCTTTTTCTGATGGAAAATTTAAACTTTAGTTTTATCCGTGAGAGTGTTATTGAAATTGGTGGGTTAATAAACTTTCCCAACAAGAAAGACTATAGAATTACGACGAAAAGATGAGTAGAGTAATCAAATTTGCAATTTAATGAATGTTGGTAGTATGGGGAAATTCGAAGTCGCAACGGAATGAAATAAAAGAAGCGCGGGGGTACGACTAATTAGGATGAGGGTAACCCGTAAGACCTTATGGCTTGGGTAGGTTTCATCAAAAATAATAAAAGTTAACAATAAATATAACTCCTTGCGTTGGATAATTTACAATTACTTTTAAGCTTGTATACATTTTCGCTGAAGAACGTTTGAGTTTGCGGAAGAAAACTCATTATATACAAAGTCGGCCGCCAAATATAGTCTGTTGCAGAAGGTAGGTTTTCCGTGTATAGGGCAATGGTGTTCGATAATAATAAAGACGCTTTTCGCAAAACGCTACCAATCGAGCAACTTTTCATTTTCTTGTATATAAAACAGCTGCTCCATGGGATAAAGGGTTAGAAACCTATATCCTGATACAGACTATGCTTGTATATATGAGTGTTCAATAAAAAAGACAACCTATTTCAGAGATGGTAGGGAAAAACTGCAAGTAATGATCGCAAGACTCGAAGTTTCGACCAAAAACTAAACTTCTAAATTATGAAACAAAGTGAATGTTCAGACATTGCTATAAATAATGCAAATAATATTGAAACTCTAACGGTAATGATCGCCTTCTTTTAAAATGTGGCGCATGCTACGTTTAGGGGCGTGTCACTTCATTCCAAATAGAATTAGTTCTATACAATGGGGAATCACAATACCCGCAGTGTCAAACTTGACACTATAAAGAGAATAAATGCAAAACAGCACTGCTGGAGCCCAGAAGAATGTTGCGGATTTCGTTTTAGAAATCAGAAAAGGGTTTGAAAGTTGACAAGGGCGGAGTTTTAACGGGCCGGGCTATAATAATTTTAGTACAGGTAGGGCCGCTCTAAATTTGCCCTCAAAACCCCTGAAAATTGCTGTTGGAAGACCTATAATAGCTACTTAATAACTACTTAACTACTTCAAACTATCATGCCAACTATTGCGGAATCCATCCCTAACGGGGGTAACTAAAAAAAGCTCGTACATTGAGGTTTCAACATTGTTAAGGAATTGGTACCGAAAGTTTGATTTGTCAAGAATCATATAATAACTTGTTTTTCCTCTGAAACCTGACTCTTTCGGCTAATTTAATATGACCAGCGAAGCGTTCGCTGGAAATACGATTTTCCTGGATAAACTTCTAGTTAGATTTAATATAAGTAAACCGAATGAAACTAAAAGATTATCAATAAGTTCTCATCAGAAGTCGGTTAACTTAGAAAACAGTTCCCTAACAACAACCACTGTAACACAGTTTAACAATAGAATACTAAACAGAAATATTATTTGCAAAAAATAGAACCAAAACGAAAACAATTCCAACCAAGAAATATTCATTTCTAATAACCTATGATATTCTTTCTATTTGGTGTTATGCATCTGTCATTATTTACTCTCTGCTATTATTCAGCCTAATAGAGTCGTATTAGAAGTCTATTCAAGGACTGCGCGACGATGTGGCGGGACCACCCGGATAGAGTAACCGGAAGGAGAGGCCGGAAGTAGCCAGCAAATGAACCAAGGCACGAAGAGGTGAGATAAATGTGCGAACGCCGGGGATAAAAGGAAAAGAATCGTGATAGATTACTCGAAATTTATCCAGCAGTAAAGATTGACCATCCTTTCAACATTGCAAGAAAGTTACACAATCTTTAAAATGTTTAAACCGCCTGGCGACCCGGCCCCGTCCGATGAAACAAGTTTACAATTTTGTGCTGTTGAGAAATATATGCAAACAAAATAGTTTACGAACAGCATTATATTATTCATATAACAGTACTATAGTGTTGTTCAAGCGAAAGAGGTCGTGTGTTCTGCATATATTTATGAATATGTTGTGTAATTAGCAAAGTTAGAAGGGGAAAATACTGCCAAATCACAATTCAAATTATATAACATGGACTCTTTTTTCTGAATTGGACTATAAACACTGTACATACTGTACATCAATCTTTAAAAAAGTAACAGAACATACTAATAATCTGTAACACTGAATTGGAGTGCATTATTATTCTTTGTAGCATAAACTTATGAAAGCTTCAAATATTACGTAACGGTGACATAAAATAATTTATGAACAACTCTTCATTTCAAAACTTGTTAAAACTGCATGTGCATGGGGATTTATGGCTATTGAAGTAGGTAATCCTCATGGCATAACTGGTCAAATCTAGCAGACCCCGCCTACTTTAGGTGGACACATCATTATCTACAAATAAATGGACACAGTAGATTAAAAACAAATAAAAAACAAGGATAATTAGCCGTAGAGCGTACTTAATCCACCAAAGTACATAAGTGCGACAAATTAGAACTGAATAATTGGGGTTGGTCGATGTGGGCACCTTGGGTAGATTTTTCAACAGTTCAGGTTGAGTAACAAGATCTGTCGTTCAAAAAAGCGTCTAGCTTGATTATGTTAGGATTATATTTGGTGCTCTATACCATGGATGGGAAACATGCGTGCAGGGCCCAGAACATTTTGATGTGCGTGCCATCCCAGCACACGCTGATCTATACTCTTATTAGTCAAGAACAATGACATTTGAAAGAGTAAGAGGAATATCGTCGGATTCTATACTAAATTTGTAAGAAGGCTATATGTAAAAACAAAACTTTCCGAAACAAAACCAAATGTCTAACAGTTAAGAAGAATCAAACTTAATAGTATTATGATTATAACTTTTGAAAATTCCGTAACTCTGAAGTTTTTTGTTCAAGATTCAGCAGTGAGTGACCTTATTCAGGGATTAATAACACCGAAAAAGAGTGAAATTGGAGGCTGCAAAGAGAAATATAGCGGGAACACTGGGTGAACGTTCACTTTGCCGTAGAAAAGACTACAAGATTATAGTAAGTACCACAAAATTAGGGGACGGAGTTTTACTTGCCGGCCCGTTCCCACCCGTACACAAAATTATTTAATGTTTAGAAAAAAAAGAGTCCTGTTCACCACCTTCTATACAATTTTTACTGTATTTTTATTACAAGTATAAAGAAGTTCATTTTGTTAATTCTACAAAAATGGTTTTCCATACTGTATAATCTTTCGGAGCCAAAATAGCCCTTACAATGGCATTTATGTGGATGAACTTAGAACTCTTAGATGAACCGGAAACCTTGGTAAAAAGCATACCAAACATTCAATATTTAATTTGTATCTGTATTCAATACTATATTTGTATTTGTCTGTAAGGTTAAGGTTGAAGCTACTTTATAAACAATATGATGAACATCTCTACTAAACGTGTTCATTTTTTACTAGAATAATAGTTTAAGCAAAAAATATACTTTCCAAGAATATAAATAGACTGGAAAAACATTCACACCTAAAGTAAATAAGCCTACAAAACTTGATATTCGTTGTTTTTGCTATACTTTGCGCTGCCTTGCTTGGCTTTCAAGTTCAGCGAAACCAGCT
>JAQGAV010003964.1:0-11272 GCA_034691345.1 Phasmarhabditis papillosa | reverse complement strand
AACTTTAGATATAGCAAAATGTTCAACTTTTGAGGTTTTTACACTCAAAAAACCATTTCTGCAATTGCATTACCGTAATGGTAAAACCCAGCAACAAGTTCCTTTAAGTGAAAACTGCCTCTGTTTTTTTGACAAATCTTGTTGGGTTTCTTTAAATCCCCCTGTTAATTTGTTTACTCTCACGCTTATTAAGAGTTTACCCTATGGGACTTCATTATATTTATATTTTTAAAATCGTTGAGTCTTTGTTGATACAACCTTTTAACCAGTTTTGCTATAAAAGCTGTTATTCTCTAAACCACAGTATATAGGGTAAACAGCTCTCCCTGTGTCCTTTTTGTATTTAAATTACAAACCTTTGCTTACCCGGAAGATGCAAAACAACTTGAATGTTTCCTCTCAACCTCGGCCGAGTACTTTCATTTTAATCACGCGATATGCACAAACATTTCCCTTATACAAAGTAAATAAAACTAAAGGAAGTATTCAAAAAGAGGAAAATAAGAACCTAGCGCGTTCAAACATAAGACTTAATTGGTGTATGCCAAACATCTTAGGCAGTAGAAACACATAATTAGATGACTGTAGCAAGGGATTTTTTTAGTAAACGTCATTTTTCAATGGTGATAGGTCGAACTGTGTCATTCAGATAAAATCATTGGTTAACTCTCGCCCGAAGAGAGGGAACACATTTCCAGCGAATTTGAAGACAAATTTTAAAACACCGCGCATCGAATGAGGCCGGCGCAATGTAACCTAGGTTTTGAAACGTAATATATGTAGTTACATGAAGGCTTACGTAGAAAATTTGTTAACTCAAATGAGATTTGAGTTACAAAAGCTTATAAAATATCTTGAACATGTCTTTGATTAGAATAATACAATAAAGAAAAATGTTGCAACGCAAAAACGCCGCCTCCGCTCCCCAGGTGCTGTGCATTGGAGTCCTGACTCCCTATGGTCCCTTCGTCTCACTTCATCCTCCAAATATCTGTGATCTCGTGTTTCGTAAAAATATCAATAAACAATCTTTTTAATCTTTTAAAATATTAGTGATCATAACTATTTGGCGCGTTCTAAGTTGAGCATTCAGACGTTTAACTTGCATATCGTTTGTCGGTCGACTATAACACGTTAGGAACTACCTGCTTAACTTGCTCAGAGACTGGTAAAATGGGTTGTATTATCAGTTAAAGGTAAATTGCTTGACTAACCATACTTCTAACAACCTAATTACCAACTTTGATTCATTGCGGCCTTGATCTCTGGCCGTGCGTTAGTTTTTTTTTTGCAAAAGTTTGCACAAAGATTCAGAAGTTGAACCCTAGTCACCACTAAGATATTAATAAACTCGTGACATTTGCGCAATAATTGCGACTAATTTGCAGGTAGCCTGCCCCCCAAGATTACTACTGTTTTGTGCCGAGCAAGCACTTTATTAGGTTAAGACTACGTTGTAGTTTGCGAGACCGGGATCGTTTAAAGAAGTTGTAATGCAACATTGGTAATATTAAAAAGAAGGGCACGGGATTTCCTAATTGAATCTCAATAGAAAACTCAAAAGAAAAGTTTCTTCAAACGTATGGGTTATAAGTTTGGCAAGGCTTGAGTTGAGCAACGGTTCACACTGTTCATTTTTGAACGCAGGTGCAAACAATGAGGATTATGCCAATCGTAAAATACGGTTGGCCACAACCGAACTTCGGTTATGGAAGGATACAATATTTTTTAGCAGTTGTTTCTGTTCATTCAACTATTAACCCAGACCTCAAACTGCTGGTAAATAGGGTTCGGTCACGTGTTTAATTAAAACAACCCCGGCTGTTTTATCCGCTTAAAGTTTAAGAATGTCCCAATACCCGTGTAACAGGCTATAGAGATTTTAAGTCTTTCCGGTAGGGGATACCCAGGTACTCAGGTAATTGTTGAGCCGAATCTACCCGATACTTTAGCCTACTGTTAGCTACGAGTTTCGATACACACATCTTCTAGTGAAAACGTAACCCAAGATTTCAGATTCATATGAGACGTTTGGATTCTGATACGGAATTAACTGTAATAATTGTACTGCTATTTAACTAAGTAGCTTAAGTGCTAATATAATATTTGGCTGCTCGGTTTTCGTCGTCGGCGATCATTTGATGATGTCTCGTGCAGGCGGCGCCGTGATTTTGCAACACCGCAGCTGCAACGAAAATAGCTCGGAGTAATTCTTTCTGGAAAACAGAATTATTGTCAGCAGAAGAAATATGATTAGAAATATGGATGAAGGAGTGGATTATACATTCTGTAGGCAGGATTTAAGTATAAATATGGAATTATGTTAGGCAAAAGACAGGATTGATATACTTATATTTTGCAGTATGGCTGTAGCTTCCAAACAACGAAGAGCGCAGAGAACCCGAACTAGGTCTCTAGAATAGTAAAACTACATGCACAGATATTTACAGGAAAATTCCTGTCGTATCAAGGGTTTTAGCTTTTAAAGTTTTAGTAGTAATACTAATGATAACAATAATAAAACTGTTCATATTATTATTGTTTCCTGATTAAGATGTTTCCCATATGAGCGTTATAATTAGCTTGATAGCAGTCTTCATAAGCACTTTAAAAACTTTTTATTTGAAGAAACTGAGTTTGGCTGCATGACTGTAGTCTACAAAAGTTATTTTACATAAAGCTGATGCCTATTAAGCACACGACCTCAGGTAGGCCCGTACAGAGCTGGTTACCGGCCCGGCCGGATAATCATCTCTAGGCCCGTAAATATGTTTAACAGACTGGTCCGGCCCGATCAGTCATTTGCTACTATGTGCTCACGCGTAAAATTTCAGCAGGCGCAGTGTTAAAAATGACGAAATACGCTGATTACTTTTGAATCTGAGTATAAAGTACTTTTCACTTTGTAGCTTCTCCTTCTATGCTATGGCTGTGTCTAAGACACCCACGTATCAAATAATTAATTTAAATAAATTGGATTCCTAGAGTTTGATAAAGGAGTTCCAGCAACATTTCTAACTACAAACCGTGTTAGTCGACGTCATTGCAGTTTCACCTGCTGTTCTTGGTGGAACAATGAAAGTTTAGTTAGCAGAAATGTTTCAGGAAAATTGAAATTGTTTAGTGTCAGAGGGAGGTAAAGAACCTGGGTTTGCCGTATTGGACGAAGGTACCAACTGCAATTATGTAGTCCACGGACGAACCGCTTCTATAAAGGTTTATTTATTATTATGTGAGCGCGCCATTTTATGGGTTGGCGGAAGCTTGTAAAACAATAATGACCGTTCAATTTGAACATAGATTCCTTTCAAATAGCTTATAGTCAGCGCCGAGAGTAATAATGGAGTGTCACTTGCGTATTTATAGGATTTTTAACACCGCACCTGCAGGCAAAATGCACGCGCGTGCTTGCAAAGTACAATATTGAACGGAGAGTAGCCGCCAGATGCTGGCGCAGTGCTCGAAAAAGGGGCTCTGATGAGCGGTGATTTTTTTACACTCCATCATTACTCTTGGTGCTGACTATAGCCAGCCCTCTTATAATTTATGTTCTGAGTCTTTGGCAACTTCTAAAGACTTTCTATATTACTGCTTAGTATCTAATGATGTGTATAATCGTATAGTATTATCTTTTAAATATCACATAATTCTGTTAATTCGTGGTTTTATTAATTTAAAGTTTATTCTGCTAGTTTAAAGAGCTTATCTTTTAATTCAATTGTTGGCATAGCAGGAATAGTTGGACTTTTATACCAAAATAAGGTGTCGAAACAAGTAGAAACTTGAAAAGGGTTTGGGAACAAATAAATAAGAATAGATTCGTTATTGAAAATATATTGAATTCTCTTGGTTGCCAATGTTTGCTTTATTCGAATCAACTACTATCTTAAATATTGTTAAAGTTTTCTTTGAAAACTATCATATACCTAAAAACAAATTCCCGAATATGACCAGTTTCGGGCCCAAACTCAATTTGTTAAGGCAGTTTGAGGCTTTAAAGCTACTATAACATTTAGACTGTATTCAGTCTTTTTCAGGTTTGATTCAAAAAAGTGGGACAGTTGGTTTAAAGGCTTAATATAGACACTTGTTTAGTTGATTAGTTTCTTGTCATATCGGGTCATAATAGGTTAGTAAGCTGGCGCCAGCTAGTTGGGGGCAGCTTCGCGGAAGATTCCAGGGCTTACTTCTTTACTACTCTTTTTACTTCAGTCTTACTTAAGCGGCTCAAAGTTTGTTTCTTACGGTTAAGAACAAAGTTCCCAAACTGTCTGCACTGACTAAATATATTGACTTTACTTTACGATCTGAATTAAGATTTACTACAAAATGTGATTTATACATTTACTTTCCGTCCAACTAGTCACGCTTTTACAGAACAAAACTTCACCCCGAACATTTAAATTGCAACTCCAATATTTCATGTTTCCTGGAAATTAGTAAACTCTAATGTATTTCCTATCAGCATGAAACTTCAACTTTCTCGTGTATTAGAGCAATTTGATGCCGCATAGTTACAACTCTTAAGCAACAAAAAGAATCACGGAAAACGTGCTTGCCAAAACGCAACGGTATCGAAAATGTTTCCAAAGAACATTTCAAGTGTATAATTTGTTTTATATAAAACGACCAAAGAACGTTGGTAAAGGCTGGAATCCAATTTATATATAATAATTTGTTAACAAAGTAAAGTAACATAAAAAACTTAAAAATAAAAGAATAAAAAGTAACTATTATAGTTTAGCAATAATAATAAAGTATTAATATAAATAATAGTAAAAATATAATGAGAAATGTAATAAAACGATTGTTTAAGAGGATGATTCAAACCAACTATCCATTGCCAGTTTCTTGCTTCTTGCAAAGCCTTGAAACATTTCTATACCGTAGAACTTAACTAGATACTACAATTGTAATCTTGTTATAGAATATAACATTGTAGAGATTTTCAAATTTCAGATATAGACGAATACTTAATCACACGGGTTACTGTAGTTATTTGTGGCTAAAGGGGATTTTTTGGAATAACCCCGGCTGAGCGCGGTTCAATGCTACAATATTAATAAACAGCTATTATTCAGCGGTCTTTGAGTTAGACATTAACAGTTTATATATGGAATAACATTAGAAAAGAAGAGCTTAGAAACTGAAAAATGGGATTTCCTGGATTTAAATATAGGATCTCAGGGAAATCGTGGATGTGTTATTTCAAAGATTCTGTAATTCTAGGTTGTGGTACTGTTGTAATACAAAAATCATAGAAGACAAATATATAACTCATACAACTCGTACAAACGGACAAACTTTGTTCTCGAAATATAGACATTGAATGGTGAACTCATCTTGTTCCAGATTAGAGAGGATATTTGAGTATCAGTAGTTACGTGTTCCTGGAATCGGTAGCTATTTGATACCATTTTTGGTATTAAAAGTGCGATTTCAATTTTCGTCATACGTGAAACAGCGATGTGCGGAACATTTTTCACAAAGTGCGGAACGCGGATGAGGAATTCCGGCACATGGCTTCTGTGACAAAAGTCCTTCTTTTCTCAACTAGTACTACCATTGATATTTATTACGTTCTATTGCGACTGCAATGATTTTAAAAGAATAAATAGTTCTCTTTATTTGCTTCTCTTCAAGATATACTATTTTAAGTTCGGTGAACTATGGCTTCAACCAGGTCAAAGTGTAAGAATTAAAAATGATAGTAAGACAAATAACCATACTTGCTTACAATTTTTCTAACCCATTTTAGTTGTGGCTTACATAAAACGAGCGATGTTGCATCTTACCTTATATATATTATATAAGTTATATAACTAAAATGTTTCGACCGTATGTATACTATACACATGCCTTCGCAAACAATTGTTGAGTTCGAAAAATTAGTTGTATAGTCAGAACCAATAGTGATAATGTAGTGTAAAGAATTCAACGCTGGTCTGAGCCCATTTTGCGAGCACCGCGCCAGCATCTGGCGGCAACTTTTCTTTCAATATTGTACCTTGTAAGTACGCGAGTGCAATTTGCATGCACGTGCGGTGTTAAAAATCCTATACATACGCAAGTGACACTACATTATTAGTGATGGCGCTGACTATAGTTTTGCTAATCAGTTTTTTATAGTCTGTTTTAAAACTTAGACTGCACGGCGCGCATGTAGTTAACCTGCCGCAATAACGGGCTGCATAAGGGAAAAAATAATTTTGATCGAGTAAACTTGCACTTTTGAAGGGGAAGCCCGTCATCGCACTAAGTTAACTAAAAACGGCGCTTTCATTCTAAATTGTATAACTGACTAAGCATTGTAACTGATACTTATGATGGCTTTTAACCTCGTCAAACAGGCAAAAGCCTTGGTAATATCTCCCAGTTTAGAATATAATAGAATATTTATTATTTCCGAGGACCATAAAATACAAAAACAAAACAAAATCTACTTAATTGTTAAATTCTTAGTGTGGTCGAGGTTCGGGAGGATGATTTTGGCTGGAAGGCATTGTCAATTTAGCGTTGCAATTCATCACTTTCTGTTCTCTGATATAAAATGTTTAAGCGTGGTTCATAAATCCTGATTACTCTAAAAGTACTGCTTGCAAGCTACGAGCCGATCAGTTTTAGTAATATTCATCCACTAATAGGATTATATTTCTGCTGAATTCTGCGAAAGTTCAGCATTTTTATATAACAAATATAGACGCTGAGTATATGTCAGATGGTTAATAAATATTATTATATTTATAGGGGGGGGGGGTTATTTAACACTCGTCGGATGGACCCAGCAACTTTGAGTGAATGATTAATATAGTCCATCTCAAGGGCAGAATTAATGTACTTTATACAAAACGCACCACGTCGACCGATTTTCCATTATTTTTTTATAACACTGCGCCTCGCTTGTGATATCGAGCTGAAAACCTAGGTCTTGAGATGGAGTATAAATGGAATGTATCTGCAATATACTTATGAAATCAGATGAGTAGTTTCCTTGGACATAAATATGTTTTCAGATATCAATGACTCATTCCATATAGTCCATAACAATAAAAGACTGCAGTGAGCGGTGTTGCTTAAGATTTCTTAAATCGCTCGTTCTGTGGCAAAATTAAACTTCCATTATATAGTTTGCTGCGCAATTTTTGATTTGTTTTGTATAACGTCCAGAAAAAGACAAATACGCAATTGCGGAAGCCTTTGTATACTATCCCTCTCTGAGGTCTTTTGCTTGTTATAGACTATAAAAGTTCCTATGATAAACAATTCAGCGAAACATTTCAAATTTTCAAATAGAACTCACGATTTACTCAGTAAGATTTTAGTTTTATAGTAGTAAAGAATTCCTTTTCGAAATATAAGACCTCACATTCAGTTACCTCTTTACATATGCAAAGCTATCTTTGTATATTCACTTATATACTTTTTACTATCACTTCCTTACAAATATGAATCATTCTTAATAAATTGTCTACTCTTGAAAACTACGAACCTTGGTATTTTGGTTCTATTTTGTTGTATCCGAAAAGGCTATTTACTCAACATTTGAATAAATAAACCAATATGGTAAATAGATTTGCATATCTACCGTACTACAACTACGAAATATGAGTAGCGTAACATTTGTAGTAAAACTTAAAATTGCCATTTTACTACATTTATAGTATTATTCATCGTTATTTACTAGGAAACTAAGCGGCTTGGCAGTCTAGATTTTGTGAAATAAAGGGATCTTTGGTACCGGATTATTGTTACTAAAATATTTAAAAATAATTTATTAAAGAAACGAAATAACGACGTGTAATTTTTAAAAACTTACATCTTGGCACGGCGCCACTTTCAAAAGTAGAGTGTTTTGTTTTTAGGAATCGGAAATGTTTCAAAAAATGTTATTGGTGAGGAGTTGTAATAGCCCTAGTAAAGGACAATCGTGGATTTCAAATTCATGAATCAAACAAATGGATAACGTAACACTTAGTTTGTGTTTTCGTTTAGAAGGTGCGCGTGGTATAGTCGGCGGACTAACAATATGCTATTTAAAGGTCTGAGTGCTCAACTTAAAACGCGCAAAATAGTTATATTCATTAATATAAATTATTTTTTCAGAGAAATAACTTAGATGTGGTGTTGCATATTGCATTATTGACTAGTCCGCGTTTTCGCCCGACATTGCTCGGTCGCGCTCCAATAAATTTTTCAGTTACCGTATACCATCGTATAAACCTTGACCGCCGACTATAGTAAAGTTTGCACCCTCCAATAGTAAGTTTCACCGTTTCTCGAGCATATATTCTGAGCCGAATGTGGAATTGTGACGCTGTAAGCTCCTTGAATTTGGCCACAGGGCGCTATTTCTTCCTGTAATTTCAAAATAGTTCCTGGAAATTGCGTAAGAGTCTAAATAAGCATGATCTACTTTGTTGATGAAGAGCCCGAGTGCTTGCAAAAACGGTAACAAGCGCAGGCGAGTAATGAACTTCAAAAAATGGATATATTTCCAAACATAAACCGAACTATTTTATTGTCGGATCCCAGCTATAGTCTATAACAAAAAAAAAAGGAAACCTGTATGCCACCGCGCTCTGCTGTCTTTTGTTTGTTATAGACTATAGAATACCTCATTTGGATAAGCTAACTCTTGCAACAGGTTACATCATTTTAGTCAACATGCTCCAGTATCACAAAATGTAAAGTTGTCTGCCAGTCAAAGAAAGCTACAGTAATCAAGTAAGTCTTCGTTTTTTGAACTTTCTATCCTAAAACTGTTTTTGTTGTGTACAAAACCACGTTTTGCTAGTTCATTTGTACAAATCTAAATTGGCCTACGTCACAGTTTAATTTATAATTAATTGCCCGCGGTAGTGATGAGCAAGGCCTTGTTTTTAGCTTTTCAGAAGCACGAGTGAATTCCCCAGCTACTCGCAGATTTGAACAAATTTATACACAAAATTAGAGTAGAAATACGGTAGAATTAGTAAAAATAAGGGAGAATTAATAAATATTAAAAGAATACTAAAGTGCTGGGCAATATTTGAAGTGATCGGTAACTTTACGATTACAAATTAGGGTTAAAATTAAGAAATTTAACTGCTTTCGTACTCTAGAAAGTACAGATGTTCTTGGAAAATTAGTTTTTTAATAGGGACCAACTAAGCGTGGGAAAAGGCCGGCCCGTTTCTCAAATCTTCTGTCCCGGGCCGATTTCCCAACAAGTTGTCCCCGGGCCGGACCGGCCATGAAAGCCCCAGCCCTGGGACCAACAATAGCTAGGCAAAATCGGGAAACTTTGTTTTGAGAAAATTACCGGAATTCAAATGTTTCAAAAGTATTCAAATCCAGAGAACATGGGAAGTAATAATAGTTGTCTTAATACACTTCCTCATCTCAACCTAAAAAAACTTTTCTACTTGTGCGTTTCATGTAATTTATTTTTCAGGAAGTGGTTCACAGAATATCGGGAGATTATATTGCTTTGGTGTTTCAAAGGACAAAACTGGTTCTACTGGTGATAAATAACTAAACGAAGATCAATTATTGACACTATTTATTTTATAGTCTATCTCAAGATCTAGGTTTGCAGCGAGCGGGGAGCAGTGTTATAAAAAATGAATGTAAAATCGGTTGATGTTGTGTGTTTACTCCAAAATATATTCATTTTTTATAACACGGCGCCCTGCGCGTCATACCGCGCTGAAAACGTTGGTCATGAGATAGACTATATCTTTGATACCGTATCAATATTATAGCTTGGACCCCTTATTTCCTAACTATAAAACAAAAAATGCCAATTACAACAATATTCCTACTAATCTCGAAACAGCGTCTGACCTATGATGTTTTCTCCATGTGCAACTTTTCCTACTATTATGATTTTGATTCTAAACTAATGATATTATAATTTTCAATATCTTGTTGGTTCTCCATACTAGCGTACTCTCCTCACGCAATCCCAAAATAGCCTCCGAACAGCATGCGTGTAATCAAAAATGTACTTTCTATTCTAGTTTTTACATGTAAGAAGTGTTCTTTGTTACAGATTCGAGTTATTTTAGAAAGTTCAGAATGATTCTGATTGTGTTCCCGATTTGGCTGGGTACAAGTATTGTTACGGCGTGAAAGTAGCCATATCTCACCCAAGAGAGCCCTTTAGGCCTACGATAGGGGAACATTCCATACAAAGGTTGGTTTGTTTTTCAAAGTACAGATTGGTTTGTAAAAATTGCTATCTTTCATATCGTTAAAAACTGAAGGTTTCAAAAGTAAACTGTATCCCAAGTGGTTCATAAAACGCCTACGAAGAACATAAGCTATTCTATAGTCTATAACAAACAAAAGACCTCACAGCGCGGTGGTATACATAGGCTTCCGCAATTAAGTATTTGTCTTTTACTGAATATGATACAAAATAAAACTAGTACAATAATATTTTTTTCTGACAATAAGCAAACAATTGCGCTTCAAACCATATAATGGAAATTAATTTAGTCACACAACGATCGAAACCTTAAACAACATCGCTCACTTCAGTCTTTTTTTGTTGTGGACTATAAAATATCAGATTTGTAAAACGAGTAAAGTAGACGAGTAAGGTATTTGAAAAAAGGAAATCGTGGATGAGTCTTTACAAATTGGATACGGTATACGAAAATAGTTTGATTAATGATATCAATCAATCAATCAATATTTATTCAGAATCGTGAGATCATAGGGAGATTTATTTCACTCTGAATTAGCTAATTTCTTCCATTTCTTTGGATCGTTTTGGATTAAGGATATATAAATGCATAGCTGGAGTAAAACATGGCAACAATTGAAATTCCGTAAAAGACAAGTTCTTAAATATGTAAGCTATTAAAAAGTCTAATAGGAGAAAAGTATTATAGTTTAATGCAAACGTTTACATTTTCATAAATCAATGTTAAATGTTTAATTCTTCAATACGATAGGTTAGCAAACCAACGATTCTACCACTACAAAAGCTCTCAATACTAACCAGAAGCCATTTGTTGGAATAAGAGTAAAGCATTGAAATTGGAGAAATCGAGAAATCAAAGACTGATGATTCAATCCTTCACAGCTATCCGCGACAAATAATCAGATATCTTGGCTAGGTTCCAAATTCCTTAGACTATGCTGTAGGTGTATTATCCACATTAGACCGCCCAGTCATCTTTCTATTATTAACACTCCACTTGCTAATTATAACACGGTGATTTGTTGTCACCGCGTGATCATGGCGCGGTGGCTGCAAATTAATCCTTATCAATGGGGGATA
>JAQGAV010003963.1:0-11279 GCA_034691345.1 Phasmarhabditis papillosa | reverse complement strand
TCCGCGCTCCTTCTAAATTCTACAGTACACCTCTATAGTAAACGGCGAAATTAATAATGGGGTGTCAGATGCGTATTTTTTGGATTTATAACACCGCACCTGCCGGCAAATTACACGCGCGTACTTTCAAAGTACAATATTGAATGTAGAGTATCCGCCAAATGCTGGCGCGATGCTCGCAAAAGGGGCTCAGACGAGCGTTGAATTGTTTACACCCCATTATTACTTTCGGCGTTTACTATATAAACGATTCATCCGTCGACTATATGTATAAAATTGCCAGAACATAACTAAATAATCTTAAAATAAACTAAAGCATTTCTTGCAAAAAGAAAAATAATATTCCTTGCTTACACATCTGTATAATTTAGGAACATGACGAGCTTCTTGCTTGAGAATTTCTACGTTAAATCAAAGCAATCTCTTATGAAGACTTTTCTCCACAATTTCAAGTTCAAAAATATTGAATTCCGTTCTTGCGAAGGCAGCGACTTCAAAGTTAATGATGCGGTAGGTCATATACTGAATTTATTTAACCGATAAATTATTCTAAGTTAATTTTGTGAATATTGCTATCATTTTCTTATGATCAAATAAAGCATTAGAATATGTTTTATGTAATATGGTTGCTTAACTTTATAGGTAGTTTTTGTTTCAAAACCTATACTGCTTTGCTCCGGCTCTATTCTATAAGCGGTGTTGCAAAATTTTGTTTTCGCAAATTTCAATTTTTTGAAGGTGCGATGCAGTGAAGGTTTTGTAATAAACTATACTTTAGAAATTTGATCGATATAATGAAATATCTCGCCATATTAATTTATGTTGGTTTCAGTTGTTGGAGGGTCTAGTCTTGGATAGATTCTCGTGGCGTGGAGACTCCGACATAACTACCGAGGGTATAAAAAAGCTATGTGCTACTAAAGTACCAAATATGTTCGCAGCTCCTTTAAAAAACGGCGATGTTAGAAATGTGGCTAAATTGTTTAAGGTATGTTTTAGATAGTTCATTAGTTAGACATGTCATTTTCTAAATGAATACATAAATCTTTGAAAACATTCGAGCCTAACATCCAGTCGCATAAAAGTATTCTCTTGTGTAAAAAAAAAATGCTACAATTCAGTATAACCCTATGTTATTAAACAATTATGAATAAAAAGTCACTGGAAGCTTCAGCTTCAAGGTTCGGCCGGTGCTCTTTCGAGCAAATCGACCATACTACTGTTTTCTACACATAGCTTAAGGCTATATATAATTAACACAAACATTTTAAATTAAAAAAACCTATTATTTTCAGGATGTCATTCCCAAAAAGCGTGGTGATTTTATGTGGGAGCTGACTAATATAACAGCTGATGGCATGAACCAGCGGGACGTTAGACGCCTCTTCGAATCAACTCGGCTATTTGAGGACATAGACTTTTATGAATATCAAGGACAGTTTAGGCTAGATCTAAATCTATTGCGTAAGCGTGTATGGATTTGTCTAATCTTTAAAGAACGTCTTCGTTAAATGTAATTAATTTCATTTGTTAAGAATAAAGTTGTATTTGTTTTAGAATGGCATTATTTGATTCAAACTAATAACAAGGAACTTGTTGTTTCAAACCATTAGTTTTCAAATTTCTAAAAGGAAAAACATAGTAAGTAAAAATCCGATCCATTTAAGATAAACTTCAAAATCTCGTGAACAGGTTCGTTTAATTTGTATACAATGAAACTATTAAAAGAAAAACATAACAAAGTTACTTCATCGAATAATGATATTCTGGTATTATTGTAATCGGTTCCGGGTTACGGAATTCCCGCTCGCCTTTTGGGTAACTGAAGAAAACTGAGCCAAATTGGGACACCCCTGCGCTTTGATAATATTAGCAAAGTTTTCAGCATCACGATATAGACCCATTGTAAACATAGTTTACTACTTCACCAAATGTTTTTCTAAATAAACTGTATATATGTGTTAACTTACTAGCAAGCAATAAAGATACATAGATGGTTGAATACCCCAGTTCTATGATTAAAGAATAGGAAGAACAAAAATGAGTTGCTCATTTAATTCCTGTCTGATAGAGTAGTATTTAACTTATTTGCTTGAGAAATTATCCAATCAGTGCAGCACCAGTGGCCGTAGAATAGAAACGCCCGGGTGGGTGCCTTTGCAGTTTTTAACCTGCCCGGAAAACAATCCGCATCTGCTCGGGCAGCCAAAAACTGCCCGGGCACCCACACGGGCGTTTCTATACTACGGCCTACTGACTATAAAATCTTTTCAAAAAGCTGTTGTAGTTTATTTATTGCAGTTATCTTTAAAAGATTGAAATATTTTTTCCCATTCGATATTATGTTTTTTGCAAAAAACCAGTTCTAGCAGCCTAGCCCAACAAACTTATTCGTATCATGCTGCTGGATAAAAATCAATACAATGTGTCCTAGTAACACGATACACCCTTATTCTGCGTGTCTACTACTCCTAGTAACTTGATACATTTGTTCATTTTACCTCAGTCACAATAATATATTCTGATTCACGCGTAATAATAAAGTGTTACTTGCGTATTTTTGCGTTTTTTTAAGTCCCATTTCCAACTATATTCATTTCCAACAATTCTTCACAACTCTTGTATTGTATTCTATCTACTAATTCATATTCTATTTAGATAGTTCCTGAAATGCTAAGCAATGATGCTAGATCAGAACTTTTGTCCATTATCTCCAGCCTAATTTCTGGACTTCCTGGTTCAAACACCCCCGGACCTCGGATTTCTGGATCCAGTTCCGACCCTTCTACATCAAAAGAAAAATCGGATCCTCCTGAATTTCCCGGAATTCGGGCCACTTCGCAAAAAGGAAAACCTACCGTTTTAGTCTATAACATACCCAAAAGTGGCTACTGTTACTCGTTTAACTTTAACACTTTGAGTTCCTCAACGGGACTAGCTGCCTACAATTGTGTTGCGTGTAAGTCAAAGTCAATGGAAGAAAAACGGAAAGCCAAGAAGAATAATGAAGTATTCACTGGCATTGGATATCATGTTACTGTTAAGGTATGCTCGTAGATTACTCAGGAACACCGAACTAGGTGCAGGCATTTACGCGTTGACCTCACCTTTTAAATAATGAAAATAACTTTATTTTTAGAATTTGTGGGTTTCCTATAAGATGATCATGAGAAACCATAGTAATCATCCATTTAGACTGAATTTACCTGTTTCATTCATTGAGAAACTATCATTCGAAGTTGAATTCGTTTTCAATATTAGCTAATGTGCCAACCGATCACGTTGGGAGCGAACCGTTGTAAAGTAAAACTGTTCGCTTACATGATAACATCCTTTGTTTGGCTAACAGTTACCTAGTCAATACGGCAAAATGAACACAGTAGGCATTGCCTCAAACTGCAAATTCAAAGATTCTACGTTATATCCCTTTTCAGTTAGATTAATTCATTTATTAGAACACTTGTATTTAGGTAGTAGGTGACCACTTCCTCTCTGATCCTGTACTACTCCCCCATAAATGTGAACCACAAAAGAAGGTTAGAGTCGATGTAAATAGAAGAGTTTATAAGGTAAGGACTGTTGGGAATACAATAGTTTACAACATTTCCAGCTTCTATTCTATAAAAATTCGTTCATTTTAAAGCCTTAACAGGTATGGTAAACCCATAATCAATTGGGACTAGCTTTCCGAACTACAGTATAAGATTTCTCTGCCTTAGAAATCATTTCCATATTCCTTATTATTAATAAGTCCGCTTACTTCAGTTATATTCTTTAGTAGAGGAATAGGAATAGGATTGAATCATTTATTAGTAAGACTTTCCCCTTATATATGGTGGGTAACCAGTATTAACTAGAGATCACATTCTTCTGCTTGGTTGTTCTGGGATCTAGAGAGTAGGTTAGGGAATAAAATAACCCATTCCACAAATATAGTCGGATTCAAAGGCAATACGGCCATTAATCAGCAGGAGTGTTGCAATGTTTTGTCTGAGTAAGGTAAAACGAAAGCAATTTTGCAATCTGCTGATGCCGCGCACGTGAAATTCCAGCAGGCGAGTGTTGAAAATGACGAAATACGCAGCACACACGGCCTCGTTATTTCTGAATCCGACTATACTTTAGTTGTGGAAAAGCGGAAATGTTTTGAATGAACTATACTCTCAACAGATGCTTACAATTTCTACATTTAGCATCTCCAACAAATCCGAGAGGATCCTGACTGTGTATTGAAGAAACCGAAGCTACACTGGAAAGAATCCCTAAATGAGATAAATGAAGACAAAAGCTTAAAAGAAAAAGAAAAAGAACAATTGAAAGAAGAATTCTGTGGAGGAAGAGTCTATAAAAGAAGATTAGCTTATTCTAGGTACAAACTATATTATTAGGGGGAAAATATTGCAAAACAAATAGTTTTATTAGCAAAATTAACGAAAAATGGCTTATTAGACAACTGTTTAAGCGTATGGAGACAGTGTGTTCTGCCTATTTTTATAAGAAAGTAGTTTAACAAACTTTAAATGGAAGCTTGATACAAATATTACAAATTAAAATTTGTAGCTGGTGGTGGCTGAAGAATCCAACGAAACATTAACTGATCTTTCACAGCATTCACTTTTCCTGCTTGACATTAGATTGAATTTAGTTCGTTTATCATTCCCGCTTCTGTTATCCAGTGACCGTATTCACCAATGTTCCCGTCACGGGAACTGTATCGAAAGCCTTCGAAAGAACATTCCCGGCAAAACGGTATACATCAACGTTCCCGTCCGTTCCCGTGCATTTAAAATGCTCTCCCGGGAACGATTGTTGTTCCCATGGGTTAGTAGCGGAAATGGTGCAAAAACATCTCTAGCTTAAGCGATCTCCCGCTTCTTGCAGACCACACTTTAAAATATTTAAAATGACCATTTTACTTTTGATTTGACTACACTTATAAGCATATATATTGACACGTTTAATAATAAACTTCCTTCCTTCAATTAGGGTCGGACCGATCATTGTTTCTATCACTGTGAAATCATAAAATTTAAAAAAAACCTAACTTATTTTTATAAATTCTAATTTCAGAGCCCTTTCAAAAGGTAAAAAGAGAAAGGCTACAATCATAGAGGAGATTCCGAAAATGGAAGGATCGTCAGAGATGGCCGAAAAGATTCAAGTACATAACTAAGAGATATAAACATACTTTATTTTAAATTGTAATTGATTATTTACGGGAATGGTGCAGTTTTGTTACGAATAATCATATAATTAAAAAATTAACTTTTATTTTGGTTCTTCTTGTTCAGTTGACATATAGTCCTTCCAGAGTTGTTGGTATAATGTAGGGGTTATTCCCAAAATTCAAAACTTTCATATAAATGTTAATGTTTCAATCGATAGATTAATCAATACTGAGTTTATATCAATAATTATAGTCAACGCGGACCGATCGCTTGCAGGTAAAGGACTGCGAATGTTGCGCTGGAGCGCTAATCTGTTTGGGATTCAGTCTATTGCCTCTTAGTATCCGCGCTCCTTTGTATAACTGACCGTATACCCCTGCAAGCAGTTTGTCCGTTGACTATAATAATTAGTCTGATTCAGTTCAATGTATTGCGGGCAAATACTGGCAATTTTTTTGTAGTTTTCTCAATTTTTATTGTATAATATAGTTTTCTACTATTTTTCAGTAAGTTAGGCTACAGTACCCCACATCACTTGTCCCAGCCTAAATTGAAATATGTGGTGAAATCTCTCATGTTCTGCATTGTAAACATTTCGGGGGCGGAAATCTCCTATCGCGACAATATTGGACTACATACTGTGAACCCCAATACTGAGATAATACCCAGAAAAGAACTACATACTGGCAATTATTGTATCTCAATGGTTGCATTTGAATGGAAATTCAACTTTTAAAAACTTGAGTTTAAAGATTGAAAATGAGCACTAATACCTTTTCCACTAGGGTTGGGAAACGGGACCAAAATTGCGCAAATTTCAATAAATTCCCAGAAAAGGTGGGTATTTATTCCGAGGTAATACCCAGAAAAGAAATGCATCCCCGAAGTTAAAATTCCCTAAATGGGTTAACTTGGGGTAGACACTAGATTGGCGGTGGATGTGATTAAGAGTACCGTTTCTGAACGGCTTCTGTGATAACATGAGAAGAAATGAAGTTTCTGTGAGATGAGACCGCTTTGTCCATCGCTGGTGGCGAGTTGAAACATTGGGATTCCAGAACAAAGCATCGTGTGATGGAATATCTTCATCTGAGTCCGCCAATACGGTTCCAGGAATGGTTAGGTTTCTTGAAAGTATCACTGTATCCATGGTCTCTAGACGTTATCCACTTCCTGAAGCATAGTCACGGCCGCTTCAATAAGTGTCCTGTAGTCTCCGTAGCGCGAAACGTATTCATTGAATTAAAGGCACGGTACACTCAAAATTTTATTGTCAGTTTTATAGTTTTATATTATTCAGATTGAAAAGTTATCAACAATGTTTTAAATAATAAAAAATTTGAAGAAAAACTAATGATTTTAGATCAAGCTCAACTCAGTTCTATTCGTATTTTCAACTAATGGTCAGTATTAATAGCTCTATCGAATAAGGCATTAAAATCGAGAAACTATTTTTGAGTGTACCGTGCCTTTAAGTTTGTTCTGCTTGGCTCTGGAAGACCAAGGTCATCCATTCGTTATGAAGAAAGTTGAATTTTTTGTACGGTTTGTGAAGTCGTTCTTCAACTTACTTGACGTCACGTTTGCGCATAGGCATTTCTGCTTCTTTGAAAAGACCGTTACAGCAGGTCATTGCCGAAGTTAGACAGACGAAGCTTGGTTTGTCCTATTTATTTTCTAAGTGACGCAGATATGGTTATAGCATGTGATTATTTATTATGTAGCAGAATTTAGAAGAACTGTTGAACTATAGTCGAGGGATGAATCGTTTGCAGAGGTGTCTGTAGAATTTGGAAGGAGCGCGGAAATCAAAAGAAAATGTACAAGCAACCGATATAATTGTGCGCTCGTCTTATAATAAATAGACCTTTAAACTACATGAAATTTAGCCCTGGACTACATATATATCAATATCTATTCGACCTTCTTTGATCTTTGCTACAATGGGATCTTTGAAACTTTAGTGGTTTGAACAGAGGTTAGAAAAGATAGGCTCCGTAAGAAAATAGCAATAAAGAAGCCATGTTTTGCATTATTACTTCCTACGGTGAATAAGAACACGATCATTGGAATAATCTTTTGAGCTAAATATTGCCTGAGTTTGAGATCTTTCATGTTTCTTGTAGTGGAGGTGTTAGACATTAGTTTGTTCAACTTCCTGGTAGATATAGTCTATAACCAATAAAATACCTCAGAGCGCGGTGGTATACATAGGCTTCCGCAATTGCGTATTTGTCTTTTTCTGTACAGAATAGAACTTGTACAATAAAATTTTTATGACAGCAAACGAAAAATTTCATATCGAACCATATAATGGAAATTTAATTTTGCCACAGGACGAGCGATTTTTGAAACCTTACACAACACCGCTCACTGCAGTCTTCTTTTTGTTATGGACTATCTTCTATTCATATATAAGCTAAGAGGATTTTTATTCCAGATTTGATTCAATGCTCCAAAGTTGGGATTGGAAAAGTCAGTTTTTTAACTTTTAACGGAGGGTTAGTCAACTTTAGTATACAGTAGCTAATAACTTGGTCAAGCTTGTGACGGAATATTTATATGTAAAAGCGAATAAGGAAGCCAGCCTTTGCCTTATTATTTCCGAAGAAAACAAGATCTTTGGAATAACATGGTGATATTCCATAATGCGATGTTTAGCAGAGTGGAATGTAATCAAAGTTTTCTATAGACTATTGTTTCTAGGTACATGATATTGTTTTCTGTGATCTCGAGACAAATAAATTATTATATTATATTTTAAAATGTTAACTCAAATGTACTAACTTTACTCTCAACAACTATCAAAATCCGAACTTTAGTTGAATTGAAAAACTTTAAACGTTTTACAATATCCCTTGATAGATTATAAATTTCAGATGCTTTTTGCTTTAGCGTAGTAGTTAGATCAATAGTCTCTGAATCTACTAGGATTTGAGGTTGTAGGTTCGACTCCCCGTAGCTGCAGAAGGCTTGGGAAACAGCAGCTTAATTATTCCAGGTTTCTGGGATAAACAAGCAGTGTATATATTCTAATCAGCAGCTGATTACTAGTTATACCATGTTCCCATTGTAATAGATATCCAACGGAGTAGAAAATGATTATGTAAGTTTTCGAAAAACGAAAACAAACGGAAAATTATCCAAAAGTAAGGGAGTAACACTCAATTATTACTCTTGAATCAGACTATACAAGTCATTCAGAAAAACAAGCCCACTAAACAAATTAAAATATAAAAAAGAGTCAGTGCGATACATAAAACATGTTTTTTGCATTAAAATGTCAATTTTTTCGATCGAATTGGTAAATAAAACTGATATCTCTGAATTACTGTAGGATAGGCGATAAAGTCCCTCTATGTCCCTAGAATCCCTAGAATCATAGACTTCTAGCCTTAAGAATCGCACTGACTCCAAGACTTAAGACCTAGGTCTTGAGATGGACTATAGTAGGCTAGCTCAATTATTACTCTTGAATTAGACTATACAAGTTATACAGAAAAGCAAGCACACTAAAACATTCAATAACGTTTAAGGTTTAACAAAGAGAAGGTTCGATTCTTAAGGCTCTCTTTTATACTACTCGTAGGCTAAAGATTTTGATGATAACTAAGCCGCTCTTTGATGTTTGAAGCAAAAGAAGCTTAATTGAACAAACTGCGAGAATATGAAGAAAAGAATTTTTCATCAGTTTTGAACTTTTCTTAGTTTGATTGTTTTAACTTTAAGTTTGTTATACTCAACTTATAGATGTTTAACGTTTATACTTGGCAAAATACCTGATAGAATGCAATTATTATGGAGTAGTTCTAACATAAAACTGAACGTGAAAACCAAAACGTATTAGGACCAAATTATGGTTTAAAAACTACTAATATTATTTTAGATATAGTCAGATTCGAAAGTAATACCGCTGTGTAGGCTGCGTATTTCGTCATTTTGAACACTGCGCCTACTGGCATTCTACGCACGCGATATCAGCAGATTGCAAACTTGCTTTCGCTCTGCTTTACTCAGACAACATATTGCACCACGGCTGCAGGCCAATTTTAATAACACGGCAGTTTTACTTTTGAATCTGACTATAGCTATATTTTGAAACTTGCTAGGGTCCTCCAATGCTTCAGCCGAGGTAAGAAGACAGTTGTACAAATACAAAAAATGTTTTAAAATATTAAAATACAACTTAAATGAATATAAAAAAAGGTTTCGGAACGTTTTCTAAACAAAAAATATCCGAAACCAGCTTGTCTGAGGACCTTTATATACTAAATACGTGGTTCTAATTTACAAGTTCATATTCGTGGGAGTCGAGAGAACCTATTGACTGCTAAATGGCATGAATCGGATGCGACTGGATAGAACGAGCATCAAACGGGATGTTTAGAATTTCTAAAACAAACAAGCTCCCCCATTTCGATGTTCGGGTACTCAGGAGTCCGGAGCCCGGAATCCTGAGTACCGGAAAAGATTTGTATGGGTTCTGGACTACCTTCTATGAATCTTACGGAGGGCTATTGAGCATACTGATTTATCCATTGTTAAAAAACAAATATAGTCTGTATCAAGAGCTGGAATCCCATCGCGGTAGCCTAAGAAGCAGCGGTGTTAGAGTTAGATGAATGGCAAATCTGTTGTTGGGAGTAGGATTTTGAAAGTTATGAGAAACATGGACAAATTAACAGAAAAATCTATAAATCTTTTAAAACAACCAAAAGTTTATATATATATATATATATATATATATATACATAAGCAGACATGTTCTTTCAATCAACTAATTGAAATGGATGATCCATTTAGACAAACTACTTAGTGCTTGTCATGAGTCAGCACAATTTCATGGAAATTCAGCAAAGCTAACCTTCATAGTTTATAAAGAGCACATGTGGACTAAAACTATTTTGATCTTCTTATAATACAAATTTACGTAGTGGGAAAGTTTTCATAACTTTTACAAAAGCATTCCTCCTCAAATTATAGTCCATCTGAAGACCTAGGTTTCCAGCGCGGTATCACTAGCGGGTCGCAGTGTTATAAAAACGAATGAAAAATTAGGTGGACATGGTGCGTTGTTTTAAAAAGTGCATTCCTAGGTTTTGAGATGGACTATATATTAGTTATTGAATCCTGAACCTACAATTAGCTGACATTTGTTTATTGTAGTTTAACCGTCGAAAAAACAAGCGAAAACAATTTCGAGAAATTTTTTCCTAAGTTTTTATTAATCAGGGATCACGATGTCATGTGAAACTTATAAAAAACCTGTAAACAAGAACGTACGTAATAATGGGATAATTACACAGGTCCTGCTTAAACTTCAAAATTTCTTCCAATGCTTAAAAACCTGAACCAAACGACCGCTATTTCCAAAAAGATAGTTCCTACTTATATACATTCAAACTAGTGTAGATACTCTTCACTGTATTACTCGCTTAAAAACTTGCTTTCAAAAATACTACAAAAACTAAAACCAAACTATACAACCAAATTAGTGAATAGAAAACTTTTCCTTCAAAATTGGCTAAATACGCAACTCTCCCATAAAAATACGCAGAATACCGGCTTCTTTACTCTTGTAAAACACTTCTCATAATAATAACAATAATGAATGTTTATTTTGTCCGAAAGAGGAAATAAAAAACAGAAAACTATCATTTGCTATTCGTTTATACTTTACTTTCGGACTTTCGGAGGAGGAATATGACCAATTCTGAGTTTCTAACCAGAATAGAATAGAATAAGATTAGAACTAGTTCCTACTTATATACATTCAAACTAGTGTTGATACTATTCACTGTAATAGTCACTTAAAAATTTACTTCCAAAAATACTACAGTAACTGAAAACAAACTATACAACCAAGCGTAGGGAAAACAAAACTTTACTTTCGAAAACACTACTCATGCCAAAATAATCTTCATAATAGAACCTTAGACTAACTGAGGCTTTCGCAACTCCTTACGTGCTTACCGGTCTTATTTTTCCTGGGAATAAACATGTCTGACGCTGAGAATATCTAGCTAGGTAGGTAACAATCTACTAGTCAATCTGCTCTTCCAAAAGCTATTTTAATTACTTTCAGAAGTGGGCGGAGTCCGGAGGGATGGG
>JAQGAV010003962.1:0-11279 GCA_034691345.1 Phasmarhabditis papillosa | reverse complement strand
TACGCGCGTACTTGCAAAGTACTGAATGGAGAGTAGCCGCCAGATGCGGGCGCGGTGCTCGCAAAAGGGGCTCAGACAAGAGTTTAATTCCTTACACTCCATTATTACTCTCGGCGATGACTATATTTATATTCCATTTGTTTGCTATAAATTTGATTTGCGAGAGCGAAAGTTGGAAGCTTTTCAGGTTTCAGAGGTTCAGGCGGGAAGTTTATCATTTATTTCTTGTACTTTTTGTTTTCTAAATTATATTGAAGTTCTTTCTTACAACTTGTCTATATAATCTCTATAATCTCAATACATAATATTATTCTTTTCATTCTGTTGGGCTTCTTATATCTTCAAAACAGGGGAAAAAGTTTGCTTTCACTTTGGAACTGCAGCTATAATACTCTTTTATATTTTATAAACGGTAGTATTCTAATTAACTGTATCGATTTAATATAAATAACTATATTTTACATATCTTAGACTGTACTCGGACAAAGTCCGTAGTACATAAACTCCGGGGTGGGTTCCGGAGCAGTTTTTAACCTGTCCGGGCAACAATTCTCAACTGCTCGGGCATCCAAAAATTGCCCCGGCGCCCACCCGGGCGTTTCTATACTACGGCCACAAGCTGTTGATAAATAGCTATTCCAATCGAACTGAAATACATTCCTTCTAGTTTGCTTAATTTGAATCTTCAATTATCAAAATCTGGGAAAGTATCACTTTTTGTATTAGGCCTCAGAGCTTCCTTTGTCGCATTTTTGATCCGTGGGTAATAATGGAGTGTTGAAAAAGAATCTCGCCGAAAATGGCTCTGAAAGCTTTAGAAAAAACGAAAATATACCCAAAATGCATAAAAATACGCAAGTATCACTCCATTTTTCCTCCTGAATCAGACTATATTATCCTTTAAAACTAAATAACTCTTTTTTGAGAATTTCAACCATCCCTTTAAAATAGCAACTCACCTCAATTCTCAATTAGTTGGTTTCGACATCCGTCGGTTGTTCACCAACCTAACTAGATCTTTTTGGACCACCCTGAATGAGCTTGGAGTTAAGGCTCCTGCTAGACCAACCAATCTCCCAGCTACTCAAGTTTAATCAGCTACACTTAATAGACAAGAAGCTCACCCTCGAGAGATACAAAGTTGAAATGGGATAGAGTTCCAAGGAGTTTAGGAAATATTCGGTTAATCTTTAAGTTTTTCACTCGATTCAGGGAGGCCACTTTTTTGCATCTTTGTTGTTTTTATGTTTGTTCTGGTCCGTGATATATAGTCTATCTCAAGACCTACGTTTCCAGCGCGGCATCACGAGTGGGGCGCAGTGTTATAAAAAATGAATGTAAAATGGGAGTTCTTGTGATGGACTATAGTTCCTAATCATTTCCAATATTTATAAACTATAGTCTGTATCAGGAGCAAGGTTCCAGCTCAGTATCTAGTTAGAAAAAGAGGTGTTGTATAAAAAGAAAAGGAAAAGGTTCCCAATCCACCGAATTTCCATTTTTATATAACACCGCTGCTCACAATCATACCGCGCAGGAAACCTATCTCTTGCTGAATTTCTTTGAAAAACTATTCATAGACAGCCGAATATATCCAATAATATGTGAACAACTTGTTATTTTTATTGTTTTTATAAATAATTCGTGGATTCGCTGGCCGTGCCTACACTCACAATTGACTGACTTCATTGTATTGGTTACCTAACCAAGCATAACACATTGTGGCGTTGCCAAAATTCCAAAGCCGGCGTGTTAAATAGAGAACAGCTAGAAGAAGGTGTTTATAGAAGTTATTCATTCGCTATTAAGTTTTATATATAATAGTCTTTTGCAAGAAACAGTTACTAACGTGGTATCTGCTGAGTTGAGGTGATATCAACCTGGATTGTTGCAGCAAGGATAGTCATGAACGTTTTTATAGGGCAGTTTATACCGTAGTCTTCAAGACCTAGGTTTCCAGTGCGATATCACGACCGGGGCTCCGTATTATTAAAAATGAATGTACTTTTGGAGAAAACGCACCACTTTGACCGAATTTACATTCATTTTTTGTAACACGTCGCCCTGCTCGTGATACGGCGCTGGAAATCTTGGTCTTGAGATAGACTATATCTATAAAGTTTTTAGTAAGATTTCAAGGAGATTAATCTTTCTCTCAATTAATCAATATTTATACAGATTCTTACTATATTTGAAAATGTATGCCATATAAACTTAATGAGATTTGTAGCAAAGGCTTCATATGGACTATTCTCATACGGATTTGGTTTTGTAATCAGAAAGCCACACCATATGAAAACGTTCTAAAATTTCTTTACAAAATAATTCAATATTTTTGAAGTGGGCTGCTCAGGTATTTTTGCATTGCTCCACAATGAGCTTCTTTAGCTGTTGAATGGAGTCTTCGACAGAGGCAATAATGTCGTGTCTCTTGTTATTCATAACAAACATTGCTATAGCTCTTGTATATTTTTCTATATTACTTCTTTGAAAGCAAGTCTAGAACTATTTATCAGCAAATTTGTTGTTTTTTCGAGAGAACTTTGTTTTAAACCAGGTTGCGAAGTTTTTCTGACTCGATTCTGGTTGACGACAAAAATTCATTATATCTTTGTTTTATATGAATCCAGGAGATTCGATACCTTGAATTTTGTTCTATTTTTTGTTCAAAATGTAGAACTGAGAACTTTATTTATTTATTTAGCTAATTTGTTTGAAAACTTATTTCACTTCATTTATATAAAGATCTAACAATAGCATTCTACGCGCGCGGTATCAGCATATTGCAAACTTCCTTTCGCACTGCCTTACTCAGACAAAATATTGCAACACTCCTGCAACCCCTATTTTATTAACACTGCGGTATTACTTTTCAATTCGACTATACCACACTAACAAATGCAAGACTTCATTTGTATTACCGTTATAGATGGATTAGCTCTTCATAATTATAATTTAATGCCTATCTTACATTGTTTATATTAAGAACTAGGTCCCTCTGTTCTTTCCTTATTTATCCTTAACTTTCTTAAAAGTTTAAACACCACCCTTTTCCTCCAAAGAGTCGGCGGTGTTCTGTTAACTTGATTATTTTCCATGTCTCTTGCAGGGATTCCTTTGTGATGTCATTCGTTGTTCCGAAAGAGATTATTTTTCTAGTCAGACAATTTTAGAAGCTTACTATTGATTGCCTTAAAAAGAAATGCTAAACGGCGATAAACCGTTTTTGTAGTAACTTAGTTTTTACCTTTGGATTAGGCAGTCTTTTTGGACGATTGCCAAAATTTTGTATTTTTCTTCTTTTACGCAAGAATGGGCTAACTTTTGAACTGAAAAAACCAATTTCTACCTAATTCTGAGTAATTATATTATATCTATTTGGAGCGGATTGGCCCAGCGGATAGTAGCTTCGCCTCATAAGGTAGAGGTCGCTGGTTCGAATCCGCCCCGTCTCGCTTCATCCTCCAAATATATGTTATCTCGTGTTTCGTAAAAATTAATAAAACAATCTATGCAACTATCTCTCGTTGCTCATAACTCTCATCAAACTTAATAAAAATAGCTCACTTTTTAACGGAAGTGAAGCAAAAAGAAAAAAAAACTTTATACAAATAATAGTTGAAAAATTAAATAGCCCCGTTTTTAGCCAAGCTTTATCAATTTTATAGATTTGCAAAACTGTTTTTTGTTAATTTTCACCAAAATGTAGAGCATTTCCTATAACCTCAACGGGCGGCCAAATGTTTGTTCTTCGAAATTTACAATTCTAATTTCTAAAATTGACTTTGAGTGCAATTCCACTCAACTTAACGTTTCCCTATTGGAATCTGGACGGCTGGCCGGCTTTTTCGTCCCTGCGGACTTCATTTATCAGCACCGCCACCGTCAAATAAAACACAAATCTACGTGATATGGCGCAGTGAAGAATTGTTGCAGATGCTAGAGTGTAGATTTTGAACACTTTGAACTCTGACTTTTGCCTTTTTCGAATTTATGAAGTTTTGTGGATTGTTTGTAACCGCTAAGTTTGCAGCGGAGTATCAAGGAGAGCAGCGATGTTGCGTAAACATAAATGTACTTTTGAAGTAAGGGCCTCCAAACCACCTACTCTCCATTCTTTTTTACGTAACAGCGCTGGTTCCCAATGATGCTGCGCTTAAAACCAGCTCCTGGGTCCATAGCATAGACACGCCCGGGTGGGTGTCCGGGCAGTTTTTAGCCTGCCTGGGCAACAATTCTCAACTGCTCGGGCGGCCAAAACCTGCCCGGGCACCCACCCGGGCGTTTCTATACTGCGGCCACTGGAACAGACTAAAATGAGTGAACTCTGTGTTATGTTAAATTAAACAATTCAAACTCAAGCTATATCTGAGCTCTATCATCCGTTCCTTTAAAAAATAAATAAGATACATCTTATTGAAGTATATTTGACGTGATATTCAAACGAATAAGATTTTCCCTAGTAAAATTCTCTTTTCTTTCCAAATTGTTAATCTAAATCTAATAAATTATATTTTCCTAGCTTATCAAAGAGTTACATTAAGTTTGAGTCATTTTTTAAAATTATGACATCTAATGAAAATAGTCTCAAATAAATTAAAAGAATTAGTGTAATACAAATCGACTACAACAAATCATCATGAAAACAACATTAACCAAAAGAAACACACATTATTCTGCTTTATAAAGAACGTTTTATACTTTTTAACATTTTTTTGGTAACGGCTAAGTTAACTTCTTGCTCCTTTGTGTTTGGTTAAATATTCTTTTGCAGTCTGAATCAAGAGCTAGCAGTCCTCGCTATCAGTATCCTGTGGCCGTTGTATAGAAACGCCCGGGCAGTTTTAAGCCTGCCCGGGCAACAATTCTGAACTGCCAAAAACTGCCCGGGCACCCACCCGGGCGTTTCTCTACTAAGGTCACTGGGAAGCAGCAGTGTTATGTAAAAAAAGGTACTCTTCATGAAAAGGTTCATCGTCAACTGATTTCCGTTTATATTTATATAACATTTCTCCGCTCCAGGATAGCTCTCTATAAACAAATCTTTCGATGTAGACTATAATAATGCTTTGTAACTTTGTAAAAATAGGTGCAATATTTTAGTATCCTACAATAAGTATAGTATTGTTTTCAAAAAAAAGATATTCAGTTGAAAGTTTTATATCAATGTTAATATATTTGATGTCAAGATTAAAGAAACAAAAGCTAAAAATACTTTACCGCTGTAAAACGCGGCTATTTTTACCTGAAATTTTGTTGAAACCGCGTTACAAAGATATTTTTATCTGTTATTTGAACGCTTACATCAATCAAATCAACCTTTTAGACGGCTTGCTTAAAGTTTTTCGAGTTTTCTTCGGGAAACACAAATTTTATTGTACTATAACAAGATTTAGCGCACAATGTTGTCTTGATTCGAATGAATAGTATTGCTAGTAACGTTTAGGGACTGCTAGAAAACGAAATGGTGAAACCTAAGCAAAGTTTAAGGCGATTGCCAGAATTCTTAATTCTAAATAGTTTTTATTGAGTGTTCTATTCTGGGATTTGCAACGTTTATTCATGTTTTGTATGCTTTCTAACTGTCACTGCTTCTGAGTTGTACTTATATATAGTCTGATTCAAGAGGAAAAATGAAGTGCTACTTGCGTATTTTTAGCCTATTTTGCGTAGACTTTGGTATTTCGAATACTTTCAGAGCCATTCTTGGCGAGATTCTTTTTTAACACTCCATTATTACTCTCGGATCTTACTATATTCCATTGTATAAAAAGAAACTTTGCATTACATTTCCTATCCAACATTCCGTCTCTTCGGGCGCCCGGGATAAGTAAGCTGCTGATTTCCCAAACCTTCTCAAGGCAAACTTCGGCCCGCCTCGGTGAGCGATTTCAGTCGTCAAAACAGCAAAAAAACTGTATGTTGTTTCAAATTATATATATTTTACTTAAATTTTAAATAAAATAATCTATACCCATCGCCAACAAATAAATATACACTCCAGAAAAAATATTTCTTTCTAACTTTTCAAAAAATTGGTTCAGCCCATCTGTGCCCAGCCCGGCAGTTTTGGTTACCGCCTGACCGGGCTTTGAGAGGTCTGTCAAGCAACGGCATAGGTCAAGAATACTGTACGGCATCTCAAGTAATAAACTCTACCATTATTCGAGGCATGTCAACTTGGGTTAACGAATTGCCGAAGATTATGCAATTCCGGGCCCATACCAATGAATTCTGACTTTAATTTTCTTTAAAATGTATTTTTTCCTAAAAGAATCACTCAAAATAGACGAGCTGTTCACATTTGTCCCGTGAGAATCGCGTCTTCTTCTTGAAGATATTCGTTCCAATCGAAAACTCAAAAAACAGCAGTTTTCCTTTTAATTTTATTTTCTCGAATATTTCAGGTGTATATAGTCCATAACAACAAAAAAGACTGCAGTGAGCGGTGTTGTTTAAGGTTTCATAAATCGCTCGTTCTGTGACAAAATTATACTTCTATTATATGGTTAGATGCGCAATTCTTTGTTTGTTGTCAGAAAAATATTATTGTACAAGTTTTATTTTGTATCTTGTCCAGAAAAAGACAAATACGCAATTGCGGAAGCCTATGTATATCACCGCGCTCTGCGCTCTTTAGTTTGTTATAGACTATACAACTGTTTGCTATACGTAATAGTGGTATTCAAAAGTAAAGAACTTGTGTCTTCGGCGCAATTCCCAATTATTAACACCGCACCGGCTGGCAGTTACGCACGCGGAATCTGTAGTTTGCAAGATTGCTGATTGCTCGACATCGGAATCTAATGTTTTGCTCTTTAATTTTCTTACTTATCCAAAATATTTTGTGAAATCTAATAATCTGCTTTGTTTCTCTTCAAAAACGCACTAGGGATCGGATTTCACGGCGGGAATCCGCGAAGAAATGCATTATCCCTACAACTTTGCCTAGAATTCTTTGTTTTATTAGGAGAGCATTCTAAGTTTAGACAAACATGGAAGAAAAAATATCATTCATGCAATAGGCACAAATAACTCTAAGTTCAAAATTATGTATGAGTACTTGTATATTTTTAGAAGTTCATTATTCCATAGTCTAAATCAACAGCTAACTTTTCAGAGCACTATCCTGTGGTCGTAGTATAGAAATGCCCGGGTGGGTGCCCGATCAGTTTTTAGCCTACCTGGGCAATAATCCAAAACTTCTCGGGCACGCAACCGGGCGTTTCTATACTACGGCCACTGTGTTCAGCGGTGTTGTATAAAAATGACGGGAAAATCGGTTGATCGTGGAACTTTTTCCTTAAAAGTTCCTTCATTCCAGTCTAACACCGCCTCGCTCCCGGATTCTGCCGTGTAAAATAAAGGCTTTATCCCGATAAAGCTATTAGAGCACTTTACTAAACCAATATTATTGAAAATCAATTTTATTTACAAAGTGTTAGCGTGAGTCACTAAGAAATTCCAGTCCATTTCAAACTTTTTCAAGCCTTTAAATCACCTGACACGTTCATATTCACTCGTTTTATGGCACCTTTTCATGCTGCAAAGAGGATTTTTGTTTTTCTCAAAAGCCCATCATTCAAACGGCCTGTTGGCCACCTGAAGCTACCGGATTATTGATTTTCTGATCTGATATGTCCGAGAGTCGACAGATACGAGGGTACATGTGTAAAGCCTGCTCTTTACATGATCTGGTAGTGAATCAATTTTATTTTATTCAAAGATATATAGTCTGATTTGATATTAATAATGGAGTGTTAAAACATAATCTCGTTGAAAATGGCTCTGAAGGTCTTCGAATACCGAAAATATACGCAAAATTTCCTTAAAATACTCAATTATTCATCTTGAATCACAGTATATGTTATTAATTGGAATTGAGGTTAGATAAACATGTTGTAGTTCTTATCGTTTCCAGGAACTTCGGTCCACTTCTGTAAGAATCAGGTTTCATTCAACAACACTTCTTGATTTTTCCACTCAGAATTGTTGTCTATTTGTAATTTTATGTATGAAACTATAAATATTAATGCAAAAATTCTTCCGGCATAATATAATTGGGTGTCCTAATAGTAAATCGGTGGAAATATTTTGAAAACTAGTCGTTAAAAATAGTTTTATTCATGAAGTATTGAACCTTCAGTTGAAATTAGTAATCCTTTGCAGCTGGAAAAGCGATTCTCTGCTCTGACGAATAGATTTTCAATTGTTAAGTTATAGCTAGATGTAAATCGTAAAATTTTGTCCCCCCCTTAAAATACAGTAAAACTTCTTAAAATTGTATTATTTTATAATGGTTCTTTTATTTTCATTTTCTCCAACCAAAGGTGTTCACATACTTTGTCTCGGTAAAACAATAAAACATTTCTAAAACAATTCTATAGTTCCTACTTTTACTTAAATTAATTGTTTTATTGAAGTAATTTTTCATTGTAGTCGATTTTTCTTCAACGGAGCTGTCTGTCTGTTTATATGTCGCAATTAATCTTTTAAGCTGCGTCCTTAGCTTTTCACAGCATTTTAAACATAAATTTCGGGCAATTTTTCCCGTTTTAAAGTGTTTTCAAATGTTTTTATGGTTCTTTTTGTTAACCTTTATCCGAATTTGTATAATGATATATACAGTTTGCCAGCGTATGTAGTATCCTTAAGAGTTTCGGTGTTATTATATTAAACTGAATGAAAAGTCAGTTAAGTGAGAGCGTTTTCTTCAAAAGTACGTTCACTTTTATATAAAACCGTTGCTCCCAAAGGGTACTACGATGGAAACATAGCTCCTGTTAGCGGCTTCAGCTCATTTTCCCTCAAAAGCTTCAACTCACGGCTCGCCGCACCCTAACACAACGCGACAGACAAATGCAAATGGTGAATTCCTGATACTCATACCCTGGCTTATTTTGTTAAGCAATTCATGTTAATGAATATATCATTGGAAAGGCAATAGCTCCATCTTTGCAAATGAGTTTTTTCGAATGATTTGGTTAAAGTGTTCCAGGGAATAATGAACTTTAATATTAAAATGGCGAACCGTTAAGTACTAAATATTTATTTAGAGGCATTACTGTAATAATTTACTGTAAATGTAATTTACTGTAAATTTAATGTAACTTAATTTACTGTAATAAGTTGTCAAAAAGTGTCATTTTCTGTCAGTTATTATCAAAAAGGAAAGTCTGGTTGGTCCGCCAAGAAGCTAGTGTATAGGCCTGCGGCGCCAGCTAGTAAGGGGGCCGCTTCGCGGAAGAATTAGTTTATGTTCTGACTTCTAAATAAACTTCTAATATTGTTAATGCTTATTGATTTTAAAGTAATGACAATACTTGGCGATATTTTTCCGCGTAATACCTTTCGTTTTACGAAATTTGAGACTAGTTATTGAGTCGTGAAGACACCTGTTGATTGAAGAGACGGAACCCCTCGGTGCTGCTCAATCAAATAACTTTTTCATGTTTTTCACTTGTTTTTACTAATAATAATAATAATATTAACTTTTGATTTTAATCGATTTTAAATGTATTACTGGTTCTAATTGCTGATGAAGCTTTGCCTCAGAAGCTTTGGTTCGAATCCCCCCGAAGACAGATTTCTCCAAGCCCTAGGTGTTTTGCCATCGATTTACCGCGCCCTAAAGTTTTTCATACAATTTATTCGGTTTAGTCAAATTTGGCTCCCAAAAGTTAGCATTACAGCGCGACTCTACATATTTACACTTTTTCAGACTTTAGATCCTGGATGAAATACTTTAGTTTTGGATATTATTTAGTTTTCTAATCAATAATACACTAAGTTTGCATCAGCCAATAGGCTCTTTGGTGCCTAAACGGCGCTATCGTTCCTATTTTTATAGTTTCACTTTTGCGGTAAACGTGCTCTAATACAAATGGAAGCCAAATGTTCGCAGGCCAATTATTCTAAACAGAATTCAATTTAAACTTTTCTATACCTTTCATTTTCAACTGTTATTATACAAAAGATTAGCATCGTTTTTGATAAGTAACTATCAAGTTGGTAATTACAATTTTACTAAATTCGTTAATTATTAGTTTTGACCGGCTGTTAAAGGTATTTGCGCAGATACTTTCCTATTCGCCAAAGTTTTCATTTCTTTCATTTCCTGTATCACTTGTATCACAATAATAGTAGATGTCTTCGAGGCAGGGCTTCGACCATTCATTTCGCAATCTTAAGAGCAGAAACCGCTTCTTTCTAACATTCAATATTCGGGGGCATGAGACATAAGATAAGTAAGCTGCTGGTTACACAAGCCTTCTGCAGCTACGGGGAGTCGAACCGACAGCCTCAGATTCTCGAGGATTCTGAGACCACCTGCTCTAACCATTAGGCTAAAGCACCCGCGACAATTCGTATCCAGTTCTAAGGTCTGTAAGCATTTTCGGCGTTATCATGTTTTTTGAAATAGGTGCAGAACTTTTTCTCAACTGTTAAGGTATTACTGTATATACTTTTCTTATTTCCAAAATTCCCTTTAAAAACATCTGATCCCATTCAGAATGGGTGATTCATCGCCTGAACCTCTGGACGAGTTGGAAGACCGACACCACCGGGTGGTCCGCTGGGCCTCCGTGCGAGAAAACGGGTCCGATCAGCCGAAGGTTGCCAAGGGTCTTAGGAGAATCGGGACTGTGCCTAGTCTAAGAAGATCTATTAGAAATAACAATAATACAGGTGCTTCGTAAATATATAAGTATTTTTTCATATATAAATATAGAAATATTTACAGTTTCTGGTGAACGACTGGACCCGTTTGGTGGACATAGTTATCTGAGAGTGCCAGGAAATGTGTCAGGTAAAAAAATAGATACTATCTTTTCTAATATCTTAATTATATAATAAAAATATCATTTGGGAGTCCCTGAAAAAAAACCAGGCCCATTTTTTAAACTAAATTAGTTCTGTTCTTAACGGTTCTGTCGTCTTGGAGTACCGTTATTTGTTGTATCGGTCATTGTTGGCGAACTAATCGCTTGCAGTTAAAGGTCTAATAATTTAAAATAGAGCATATATTTGCGCTAAATTTGCTATAATTACTCTCATAAACTCTAAATAAGTTGCAGTTCGCACAGTAACCCTTTGAAAGCGATTAGTTCACCTACTATAACAGTGTGTCAAGAACTGATTTTTAGTTCGAAGAAAAGGCTGATCAATAATGCTAGTTTCGGTTATAGTCTAGGGACAAATCTCAAGTAGTTTAAAGGTCTATTTATTATAAGGCGAGCGCACAATTATATCGGTTTCTTGTACATTTTCTTTCGATT
>JAQGAV010003961.1:0-11285 GCA_034691345.1 Phasmarhabditis papillosa | reverse complement strand
TAACTTTGTTCGTATTCTATGAAAATAAACGAAATCTTCTGAGGATTGAGCTTAGGCATAAGGGGATGCTGGGTTACGAAGAGAATCTTGAGGAGTTGGAGACATCGTAGGTTGATTTATCAAGGAATATTGTTATGTCACTGATCCAAGGTTCATTCTTTCGGGTATATCAAGGAGAGAAAGTAAGTCGGTGTTCTTTAACTATAAGTCTACTTAAGGTGATACATAGTTAACAGTCAGTCTGAATATTTCGACCGGTTATAAGGAAGAGTAACCCCGTGATTTCTAACTGTTATATTTCGGTAGACCAGATTCAACGCCGTTCGAAGGATTCAACCGTCAGAAACTACACTGCAGCTAATGCTGCATTTCATCAGAAACCATCCGTCAGAACCTTTAGGTCGTTATACCACTCCGAGTAATCAAGACAAGCTGCATGTCAACGTGGGAAGGTTCCGAAGACAAATTCTTAAGCAATTCAGACATGGAAATTTTTCCAACTGGAACTCGTTTTAGTTTGTAGAGTTTTATTTCTGTTTTCCCTTCAGCTTAAATGTTACTCGTTCAGCTTCCGTTGTTGATTCGTGAATTCGTCCAGTGTTCAATTATAAATATTGTCAATGAGAATTTGTCAAGTCCAGTGTGATTATACTTGTCGTCAAGTCAAATCAATTGGTAGTTATTCTTGTCAAATGTGGTGCAATGTTAATCTGTCCTTGACGTGAGTTTATGTTGCTTCGTATTCGTTCTGGTCTCGATGGAAGAAAGAGAAGATGAATCTCGAAGGCATTCTGGAAATTGCTGATGGATTGAAGCCGTGTTCGGATGATGCTTTTTGGGAAAGTGTACCGGATATGTGTTGTGTTCTGCATCAGTGAGTCTAGAGGACTTCGAAACTTTTCGATCGATGAGATGATTCTTCGACAGGTATTTCTTGTTAGGCTGAATGTTTTTTCTGTGTTGTCGAAAACACCTAGCTTGTTTTGACTGGATGAACTTGTATCAAGGAGGAAACGAATAGTCATTTCAAGAAGACATGCGATGGTTCAGTGGTAATAAATTCTACGTTCAATGACAAGAGAAAGCAACACAAGATAACACTGAGCCGAAATAACAAACAAGAGAAAAACCCCTAGTGCCACAAATGTAAACCCTAATATCAATCCACACTCGGTATGAACACTCCTCATTTCGTGTTCATACCCGAAATATTCCCATAAATAAAAACAGTAGAATTTAATACAAACTACATTTATTAAAGGGAAAAGTACGCAAAAGATGTGAGATCGTAACAAGCAATGTAAGGCGAAAAAATAGAGTAAGCAAAAGTGTGTTGGATTTCCTATCAATAACAAGCCAATAATGCAAAAGGTCTTACTTTTCCGTAGTCAGATTTCCGTAACCATATATTCCCTATTTAGAAATGTATCCTTACTCCTCGGAATTATACTCAGAGGTATTATTCCGAGTTGGGGGCTCATAGCCGACCTTTTACCTTTTACCCTTTTACATTACTCTTGCCAAATTGCTTGAATGCTACCTGCGTAGCAATTTCCGTATACTTATGTTCAACTTATAAGGCCAAGCCTAATTCCGTGAACCAATAATTATAAAAATATCACCAATATATAAAGAAACCTCAACCCAGGTCAAAACCAACCCAAAAAAACCCTGATTTTTGCTGACAAATCAGTCACCTGCCCGACGCGAGCGTTCGCGTCGCCTACGTTTGCATTGGTCCACGTTACTTGAAATAGTTTAATAACACCAAGACAATAGTGTTATTTCCGACATGTGTGATCTCTACTCGGCTTTTTCGGTGCAAGTAGCAGGATTCGGAAACTATTCCTATGCAATATCGCAAGTTCATTCGATGATTCTTTACGGAAGAGCTGATGACTCATGTTGAATGTTACGTTTACCTGTCAACTGTCCTTAATATTGTTGAATGTTTTTGTCCAATTAATTTTTTATGTTAGGTTGTGTTTCTAGTTCTTCCAGATTGTGAATGGTCGTCCAGCAGTTTGTTCTGCACTTCATTATTTGTTTTTAACTTATCGCATCGTTTCGTAACATTAATTTGGCATGACTATTTTTAGCATAAGGGTAAAGTTTCAAGACTCGTGAACGTATGAGACATCATGATCCTGTTGGATTAGGCTTTCGGAGCAAGCTTCGTTATAAGCCCTTACCTCGCCAGACCTCGTAAGAAACCACCGTCAGACAGTTCCACATCGTTAGACCCAGTAATGATATTTCAGACTCAGGTTAAGTTTATCAAGTGTTTGTATCAAGAAGAAGTCTAGTGCTATGGAAGTGAAGATCCTTTGCCAACATGATGATGGTTTTACCGATGTTACTTCGAAGTACATGTCCGAAGAACTCAAAGTCAAGCAGATATTTCTTGATGAAAGGGTTGAAGAACTACCGAGTCTTGTATTCTTTACGTGTATTCTTTACTGGATCATTATGATTGACGGTCGGACTGTCGGTATCGTTAGAAACCCTGCGTCAGAAACCCTTCGACAAATGTTCGTACATATGTCACGTCAGACCCTCACAGCAAATCGTTTTTGCACCTCTTCATTCGTTACAATGACGCAAAGTTCAGCGTTTTTTGGTTAGTGAAATTTTCGGGTTCAAAAGTTATTTCAGTATTTTGCTTGCGCATGTATTAAGGAAATATACCAGTCAGTTTCGCTATTTTTATGAACCCATCGTCATACCCGTTTGGAGTTAGCCTGTGTGGCTGTGAGAGTTAGCCTGTGTGGCTATTATATAGCAGTCACGTTGATTAGTCAGTCAGTACGGCGTAGGTTGGTGGTCTTTTGCCTGTTTGGTCGGTTTTATTTTATTTTTTCTCGAGAGGCCCCAGCGCCCTTCGGCATTGAATATGAAAAGAGCCCTATAGGGACACCACGTGAACTAAGACTAAGTTTGTACTGTTATATTCTGATGTGTTATTTTGTATGTTAACTCATGTCGTTAGAACCTCGTCAGACCGCTCCACCGCTAGTTTCAAGGACAAGTCAAGCCTTCCAGTCAAGTTAAGCCATCCGTCGATCGATGCAGCCCGTTGTCTATCACGGTCGAATACTGCAAACGTTTCAAGCTGTCGTTCATTCCCGGTTCAACTAATGGTTTCACTATGGATCAAGAAGTCGTGTCAAGTTCAGTCGGAGTTTCAGTTCGTGCCGTCGGGGCCCCCCAATGTGCGGGAAACCATAGTTTCCCTGCAACCAATTAAAGGTCTGCTAAAGTTGGGTCCCGCGCCGCGCCGTCTAGAACAATCCCAATGCCGCGATGATGACAATTCGACCCCAAGAACTTCACTCGCACGTTATGTAGCGACCACAGCATGTGATCTGTTGATCTTTCTAGTGTTATGTTATGTACTTCGTTAAGAGTTTACTCGTTAGGATTATATGATGTCTAGGAATTGATCTCGTTCAAGCTAGGTGATTTTGTATGTAGGTGTATGTTAACTATCGTCAGACCGGAGCACGTCAAGTGTTCACCCCTTAACCCTCATCTGTATATGTTTCTCTTATGTTCTTACTAAACCTTTATATTTTACTTCTTGTTCTGTTCTAACTTTGGGTAAACTAACTGAACGCCGGAGAGGATAGATAGGGTCCTGCTTCTACCCACACCAGATCGAGTCTTTGTCTACGATGCCGATGTACGCCCTTTCAAGGCGAGCTATCTATATAACTGAACCATCCCTGCCGTTTGTTTGTGGAAGGATTTGAGTTTGGGCAGCTCATTTCTTTCCTCAAAAGAGGTAATGTTAACGGTTCGGTCCTTCTACGCTTCTTTAACTCTGAACCGCACACACTAAGTTTATACTAAATCCCTCGGTTCTAGACATACTTGAGATTAATATTCCGAATGAATAAAGTTAACAATATCAATTCATTGACAACATATTATTAAACACCATAACAAATCAGAACATAATTATTCAGCAACTCCGAAAGTGATGCAACCCTTATGACCAAGAGTACATCCGGTAAAAATGATCTTAAAATATTGTGAATTTAATTATTTTCTTCCAAAAAACTTTCTAAAGAACGCTTTAAATTTCAGTATTTAACGTTCAGCCGGTAACGCGGCTTCTTGTAGTAAAATCTCTATTCAATCAGTGTATAATATAAAAGATGCTCATTTGAATATTTTAATCATTTATTTCAAATTGACTTACTTGATAGAAATTGAATTCTCTCACATATCTCTTGATTTTGAATCCGCACATCGGACGAGAGTTGGCCAGGTTCATAAATCTACGAGCCATACGTTCCTCTTCATTTTTCATAATACCAAGAGCATAGTTGACGTTGAGAGATCTTTTCTTGATCAATTCCTAAACAAGAAGCTATGAATTTGATTAAAGTTTGAAAAAATGAGGAATAACTTGTTACTTTTTTCTTTAGAATAAGTTGTTGTCATTTTCTTTACTGGTTTTCTAAAAAATGGAAAATGAACACGTTTGAAAGAATTTTTTAATATTAGAATGAGAAGGCCAAATAAAATTCCGAAGCATCTATTTTGAACTTTCGAACCTAGGTATATAGTGTACTTGAAAGTCAAGAGATTGAAATAGCAGTGCTGATTTAGAGATCTACGACCATGTACAGAACATGATGTACTGGCATTAAGATTTTCAACACTACATATCTCAACAGTTAAAGATTTTGGAATCAGCAAGGAGAAAACTATTGTGTGATCAGGTAAGCAACTTCGAAATATATTTCCAAATGCTAAATTTTGAAAACGATATTTTGCTGTTATCCGTTTCAAAAAATAAACAAAGCGCTATCGCCTGAGAAGCTAGCCGTTATTACATCATTGTTTCAATCCATACCTCAACCAGATTTACGACTCCTCTAACAGTAAATGAAGTAAACACTCTGCATATACCAAAAGTGGTGGTCATATTTGCATCTACCAAAGCCTCGAGAGTTATATCAGTCAGAGCGAATCCTTCGGTCGTCGGCTCTTCATGACGTAAGAACAGTTTGATCGTTGTGTTTGGAATAATTTGAGTGAAAATCTAAAAAAAATATGATTTGTCGTATTGTAATTTCCCAACAAAAAACTTTATGAGGAAAACATTTTTTTGCTAAATTTTCTTTTTCACTACTTTATGTTTCATGGTACGTTTACTATTCCACTTTTGTAACTTAACGTTCTCTTTAGCTTTGACTGCAACCCATAAATGGTACATGCACAGAATTATGTACATTTATAGAAAACATTTCACAAACATTATCATATTTCAAGTTAAGTTATTTTTATTTCTTATAATATCTTTTTCATTGTGCAACTCACTTCATCACTATAGAATTGAGCTGGCATGCCCTTGATATGATCCAACACAACATTTGGGAACTTTTTGCAAAGCGAGACAAAGACTTCAAAATTGATTGCCATTTGAATAGCATCATTGAGTTTTGAATACTCACTTAATATCAGCCTTTGTCTCAAGAAGATCCTTGAGAAACTCCTCCTTAAAACAATCTTTTCCTCCAAGCTCCAGTGAATCGATTGAACGAAACTGGAATCAAATTGTGACAATTTACAGTAACAAAGCCGATTTTGAAAATTCAAAGATTGTGTTTTGCTTAGGGTTGTTAAAATTGAAATAATTGAAAAATTGAAATAAATTGAAATAATTGAAAAATTGAAATAAATTGAAATAATTGAAATTCAATTTTATTGAACGCAAAGTAGATTATTTTTAGAAACGCTAAGCAATTTACAGCAAAATTTCAAGCATTGCAAAAATTAAAATTGAAAAAAATTTAAATTTCCAGATAATTGAAAAAAATAAACTTGATTAACAACCCTAGTTTTGTTCCATGTTGAATGTAACCTCTGGGCGAGAGTGTACGGTATACTCTCGGAGAGAGTGTACGGTATACTCTGGGCGAGAGTGTACGGTATACTCTGGGCGAGAGTGTACGGTATACTCTGGGCGAGAGTGTACGGTAACCTCTGGGCGCGAGTGTACGGTATACTCTACGCTAACTTATGATAATCCAACTATTGGCCAATGCCACGGTATTTCGGTAGTTGACGGGTTCGTGCAGAAAGGACAGTGGACCAGTTAGAACTGCGAATCTTCAATTCAATTTGTCTGTAAAACAGGTATTGTACGATTCAACCATAATTATTATAGTTATCAGTGCAGCAAAATTTACCGAATAAACTCTTGAACTCCACCGATCTACGAGCGCTTTACTACAAAAGTTTTCACCACGGCTAGCCTCTCACCATCAGATGATAGCGGCCGCTGTTTTTAATTTTTCAATCGGATAATAAATATTGTAAGAAATAAAGCAGAAATAATTTGGAGGAATACAGCTGTATTGTACGGGCAGACCTGCTATAAATCATGTTTTTACAATTCAATTTTAATTCGGCATTTTGCAACGCGGCTTGTATATAGTAAGCTTTCAAGAGATCAGAGCGTACGGGGGCACGGTAGCCCAGGGGTTAGAGCCCCGGCCTCTAAGTTTGGAGATCGGTGGTTCGAATCCTCTACCCCGAAGAAGAAGTTCTTGCAAATGGTCCCCCATACGCTCTGATGTTCTGGATTCGCCGCTCCCGCACCCCAGGTGCAGTGCTATGAGGTCTTCACTTTATATGGTCCCCTCGTCTCACTTCTTCACTCCCAACATCTGTGATCTAGGTTGTTAAACGAATAAACAAACTTTAAACTTTAAGACCTCATAATCGGGTATTACAGCTCTGGACGCATGTTCGGCGCCAGCAACGCCTACGCCCATACTGGCTCTTTCAAATGTGTTTCCCACAGACATTCGGTGGTAATGCGCTTGTAAGTTTCAATTTCGTTCAATTTCAATAATGTGCCACTTGAAAGATTAAACAGTATTCGGACTGCATTCACTTTGTATTAAGCTAAACAAGTATAGTGTACAATTTCATTCAATTTATTTATTCAGATTAACTCGCCCGGCTATCCCAAGTCATTCACAACCAACCCTCAATGTATATACTTTATAACTTCTCCCCTCAATACTGTTGTTCAGGTAATCTTTAAACTAAACTTTTTTCGTTTATAAATTTATTGAATTCTGCGAAATATCGTAATACAGAAGATATACGCAATATGGTGACGCTTTGGTTCTGATTCCAATTTTTTGTATCGATGTTTCGACGATATTTAGCATTTACCGGTTTACCTTATTTTTATACGCCGCGCGCACCCAACATTATAACACACGACAGGGGGGGGGGGATGCAAGGCATATAGTTGACACACCTCAAACCAGGGGGATCGCGTTAAATACATGCGCCCGTGTGTCGTAAAACACTCGACTAACCATGAACACCGTTAAAACCAAATAAAACTAACGTTAAGCACTATTTAAATATTTAAAACGTTTGAATTCAGTTTCTCCTAAACAATCATGATGCATTCACATGTATACAACTTAAAGGTCCGTCTCAGAGGGTTTTTCATGTTTTGCTTATATTACAGTAAATAATCATAGCAATTGATTGCTGAAGACCGATTTCCGATTACTCATCTAGTATTCGAGATATTTTAATTCAAAAAGCGCTTTTTGCACCATTTTGTTAATGAAACTGAGAGTGGCTCTAGCCACTAGGGCAAAAACTCTCGCGACTCTCCACTTTTACCGCGGGGTTAGAGTGTACAGTAGACCTCGCGATAAACCCCCTATACGGCCCTTTAATTCGTTATTCAAAAGAGGAAACAACGTTAAGGGCTGCGAAGGCTTGTTGTTCATTGTCTATATTTTCACAACTCTTTATTAAGCTGGGGCTTAATCTGGTTCCACGTAAGTCCTGCAATTTTGTGTTGAATCTCTTTTCTGAATTCGGTATTCTCCTTGGGAACTATTAGATTAAAAGAGGGAAATAAACTGAACCGGGTTTATGCCCACAGTAAGTCAAATGTGTCAAAATTACTCACATATATTTACTGCAAACAGCATTCATAAAACAGACATTTTAGTATATTTCAACAAGTTCTTTGGATCATCAAGGAGCTTCTGACTACTGTAGAATGAGCGTTAATGGAAAATTGGCTACTGTATCTAGCAGCGAGGTACAAACTAATTGAAGTAATTAAAATAAACCTCGTTACATAGTAGAAAAATATAGAACATATATATATACAAGGGTATTATACCCTACCTATCTAGCAATCTTATAATATAGTATCATATATATAACACTCGAATAATACCAACTAACATGAAGACCAAAATTAGTCGACGGACAGAAAACATGTTAATAAAGGTCTACGTACGTCGTTGCGAAAATGTGAATATTAAGGCGTAACCAGAGCCGAAGTGTGGTATACATATGATGCAACCAATGTATAGTCCGCTCCAAGAGCTATACTTTTAGTGCCACTGTGCAGCAGCGTGCCGCGGTAGCGTTAATTTCTGGCAAACTGTGGCAAAATGAGGCAATTCCCCATTTTACGTCAGACCCACATTTTTTAGTATTTTTCACGTTCGTTATTGATGGAGGACAAATAAAATAAAATGAAGCAGATAGAATTTTCGATGGTCTCGTTTGTTACGTTTAATAAAGATTTTTATTTATTTATCTGCGTTACTCTACTTAATCTCTGGTCAAGTTATCTAGCAAGGGAGTGGCTTAGATGGTAGACATTCTAAGAGATGATGGTCGTAACTGCTGCAAATATAATTAGTCTCAGACCCGCTGCTAGGGGTTCGCTGCTTGTTTTCGAAAGTTTGCGACCTTCTCACATCGTTCTTCGTCTACTGAACAAATAATCTCCATTCGTTTTTGTTAAAGTATAGCGAACAGTTCGATGTTTTTGGAGAACGAGACATGCGGTTACGTCTACCTAGATAAACCGCTTTCGCTCACTTATTCCGCTATACTATTCATTGTCACATAAATTATACATTTATTTTATAATAAATATTAGCCTTTCTTGAAAAAAGACGTATGTTTTTAAAAGAACGAAGCTCATACCGAAAACTTCGCCAATTTTGCCAATTATTTTAAAGCACCGCGCGTTCGCACAGCGGCACAAGAAGTATAGGGTTTGGAACGGACTATACACCATTTATACATGTAATCTGTCCGGCGACTATATGCTTATTTGCTTATGTACAGCAGACTACACAGAATTTCATATCTCTTGCAGTAAGGAAACTAATATAATCTTTTGAGGTGAATAGCTTCCCGACAAGCTTGGTACCAGATTCCACTTGGTACCAGAGCAGCATCCATTGGTTTGACCTGTCCAAACGTTAAAGCAAATGGCGATGCTACTTCCTGTGGTTGGGGCGATGGAACTCCCTTCAAATACTCATATTTGGCAACAGGTTTGCTTAGAAATTATGTCTGAAATAGAAAACTACTATATTATTGTACTCACCGCATTAGCCAAAAAATGAATATTGTTTAAGGCTTGCCTTCTCCTGGATTTCCGTGTACCTACTTCTCCAAACAACAAAGATGGGAAGGTTCGGGTTGGTTTCCGTTTACTTTGAAACTAATGAAGAATATATAAAAATCGAAATTAGTTTGTGTCTCGGACTAAAAAGAAACATGAATAACATTCTTGTAGTGTCTATTCAGAAACATTAATTAATTTTCATTAAAAAGAAGAAAATGAGTTTTAGGGTTATTTTGTCCATCGCAAAAGAGATTTCGCATCGAAATGCCTTTTTGGTATTCATGATGCTTGTTCCCATTCCTCTATAAAGGCTAACAAGAAGTTTCGGGTCTCAGTTCTATTATTTTCTTGAACAATTTTTTTTTTGGTTCATTTGAATACTATGTCAAAAGGAAACATTTGTATCTTTCAATAAACCGTTGAAACTTTAAGAATTGGGTACTGGAACATCCAATCTGGGGTTTTTTCCCAGTTACAACGCACAGTCACCCTTCATTTTTCCCAATGTGTTCTGGTCAAAGGTCTCGGTTCTTGATAAGCATTCTACAGTGAGTGATGATACCTCTAACAAAATCTTTTATGGAAATTAACAAACTCAAACTGTTTACATTTGAATGATTCGATTGAAGTTTTTGTGATTCGATTGAACGATGTTTATATATGTTCCGATCTAGTAACAAGCAACAGTCTTAGACACAAAACATGGAAGAAACACCTAAAAAGCCAATAACGGTTATGGATCAGGGAGCGATTAACATCCTAACGTAGATTTCTGAGATGATTTCAAAAATCGGAAGAAAACGTCCACCTGCAAATAATTCTGGCAACACTTCATGAAGTGCTGTTACTGTAAGTGCTCCACGGCAGACTTGACTCTGAACGACCCGCCAAACGTGGGCTCAATTTTATGGTGGGCATGCTCGGTCCGGCGCTCTTAACAAAAAGAGGGCTCAAATGCCCAGTTGTACCTATGATTCTCTTGGCAATGAATGTTTTTCACTCCGAGCATCATTTCTTTGTCGATTTCTGATTTTTAACATTTAGCTAACAAATGGAATGCATTTTTGCATCTGCAGTTCGATTTACGACTTTCCTAAGGTACAGTAAGCGTTCAGTTCTTTCATTGAAATAGATAAGCGCAATAAAAAAAAGAGATAACGGAATAAACCGAATTGTATTTAAACGAAGTATGATGACTATTTGTCATTCCAACTTGCTACAATGCGTCTAATTTTGTGGTTCTTAGCGACTATTGTATTTGGTAAGTAAACGTTTTTATTGAATATACGAGTGTGGTATAGAAGCAAGGTTTGCGTCATGTATGACTGAATATGACTGAATGACTAGGATTATCATAGTAGTCCAAATATTCACTTGAGTGACTATGCTGTTTAGCTTTCGTATTTGTTTTACTTAAATCTAAACGAAGGAGGTAATAGTTAATAGTAACAGTTGAGTTTTAGTTGCGGCAGAAGTCGATAACTGTCCTGCTGGATATACATCGAAGAACAAAGGCGATATCAACTGTTACAAGGTAAGCATTTTGCAAAACACCTAATATATTGCTATAGATATATAAAACCATACATATTTTACTAAAATATTGTAAAGCATCTTATTTTGCAGGTGTACACAACTGCGGCAACAAAAGATGTCGCTTCGACACAGTGTCAGTCCGATGGCGGTTACCTGACTTCGATATACAATGTATTTGTAAGTTGAACGCACAAAATGGGAGCTTAGCGGGGTTGCTACCTGAATATAGCATTCTTTAGTAAAAAGAAATTTAAAAAATACCTCCAATAAGATGTGTGCTGCAAATATATATATACAAGCTCTTCGGAGGCGCTTC
>JAQGAV010003960.1:0-11285 GCA_034691345.1 Phasmarhabditis papillosa | reverse complement strand
GAGCCAGTGTGGCTTCTGGGAGTACTATAGTACTTAAGGGGCGTGACGGTGGGCGGGGCGTAGTTGTCTTATGGTGATAGAGTCTTTTTAAGTAAAAACAAGATTTCGCTCATATGAGTCTTTTGAAGTCTTTGAAGTCTTAGCCGTTAAGACAGCACCTTTTTCAACACTGATACAAGTATCATTGGTCTGGGTCACAGATATTTTATCGTCATTCTTTTTTATCCATTTTTCTAGATACGTCCATCTTCTTCACTGTGATTTATTCTTACAGAAAATATGGCACCTTTTGAAAGAACATTAACAAACAAGTACCAATCCCAATTGTTACTCATTCGAACATTAACTAAACAAAAGGTTCCATGTTGTCCAGTTTTCCTTTCTGATCTTCTACGGAAACGAACTTCTTGTTTTTTATCTATCTGAGGAAGCTTGCTGAACTTCAACGATTCCAATAATGTGGGATTCTACTACCTAAAAACCCCGAGTTCTTACAAAAACACTCTAGCTTCCTTCCTGCCGTAATTCAGGACTAGGTTCTGAAAAAATAAAGTATCGATTTTTAACCCTACTCAACTCTATTCCAGTATCTCACATGTATGCTTGTATGACAATATTTCGCTGGTCCTCACAATTTTCCGACATTTCCATTTTCACAGAAAGACTTATTGCAACAAAACTACTCAGTACTTATGAAAAAGTAAATAGCAATATTATTTGGATGATCATGTTGTTGGTTACTGTAGCTTTTGTTCTGCTCTTTCAAATTTCTTTAGAAGTTCAGCACAATAGAGCACACATGCTGGTTTTGGCACTTTGCCTAACGATAAGTTCAACATGTTGTGTTGCTAGATTGCTAGATCTATGTTTCGATCGCAGTATCCTGAAGACAGGCGGTGTTATATATAAAATGAATAGAAAATCTGTAGATTTGGAGCCTTTTTTCAAGTTAGTTCATTTTTATCTAACACCGCAACTCTCCAGGAGAGTGCTTTAGAAATCTAGCTGATGATACAGAGTACTTTAGTAAACTTTGTCAGTGTGGTTTAATCGTCTTTATAAATAAGGAAAAATCAAAATACAATAGTTCTAATAGAATAGTAGTCCAATAGGTTTCTATATTCTTTTATCTGCATATTCGTTAAAATCGGTCGAGTTTTTCCTAAAAATTGTCCTTCTGCGGGGAGAGTGACTTGTTTTTCGGCTCTAGACGGGACAAGAGCACAAATTTTTGATATCTGGGCCGGCCCAAGAAATTCCCAGCCTCTTTCTTTCCAACGGATAAAGGCAAATGACGGACTCTGGCTCATTGACTAATAGTAAAGTTATTGCATGTCTTTTCCCTCTCTTCTTGTAGTACATTGCACCATGCTCTCTCGCCAGGGTGCAATTCCTATCCGAGATACGCTGCACTCGGTGGCTACTCTAGATTGTAAGACTTATTGTTATTAGTATTAGATTACTCTTTATAATCATTTTTGGCCTTATACAGTTTGAAACCTATGGGTACATTTTGGTTATTCCTTTATGGGTTGGCACCCCGTGGAATGACCAAAATTGTACCCTTGAACCCCTCTTGGGTTCTCTGGTAATGTTTATTTTTTGCATTTTTCATTTATGTTTTTATTATGATGTTGCTTATTTCACAGTAATATAATATATTTTAGCTGATAGTTTCTCAGATTAGTTGTTCTTTGAAATGCAGTTTCCCTTATAGTCGGAGGACTAATCGCTTGAAAAAGGTTGCGGTACGAACTGCAAATTTTGTAAAGCTTATAAGAGTAATTAGAGCAAATATATGCTCTAAATTTACTTAATTAGACTATAATTAACTGCAAGCGATTAGTCCGCCGATTATATAAGCAACAATTTTCAAAAAAAAAAGGCTAATATTACTTGTCGAGCACGGCTCGCCAACTGAGACAGTGGGATTAAAGGACTGAGCTGTTATTTTAATGTTAACGTTTAATTTTCTCTGGAAAGCTTCAACCGAATCATTCGTAAAATCTCAGTTGCACATATTCAGTTATAGAGTTTCGAATTATATATAAATTAGCATGACTTGCTTCACAAAATAAGGCAGGGTAAGAGCATCAAGATTTCACCATTTAAATTTGCTCTCGCCGATTTTCTTTTGGCGCAGCGATCCGTGCGGACAATTCTCACACAAGATTAACACACAGCTTGGCTCTTTATAACTCAAATAAGTCTTATCAATGCAAAATTAATTTAATCTTTCAAATCGAGTTTATATATAGACAGTATCAATGGCCAGTTGGAAGGATTGATTCCAATATCTGAAATCATTGGCCAAGCTTATATCTAATCCCAAATCCCAAAAATACAAGGCAAGATTGATCGAAATTATCTATGAAGAAACAGCCTAGCTATATACTTGTACGGTTGGTTTGTTTTTGGCAAATACTTCCTATCAGTGTTAATCTTATAATTTACCCGGGGTTCTCAGAATTGCTCTGCCAGGACCGGGGCCGACCATATTATTGAAAATACCCAATTTTATGAATATTTTGTAGTTTCTTTGCATATGTACTGCTTTTAGCGCACCAGGCATGAAAACAGCAGAACAAAATTTCTTTAATATCAACTATAGTTATGAAAAAATAATGGGAAGGTACATGGTCGGCCCACCGTGCAAGGTCGGACCAGATCGGCACGGGCCGGACCGGCCCGTTTGACAACCCCGAGTTTGACAAGACGTCAGACCTACAGTCCTTTAAAATCAAATAACAATTTAACTAACAATTTATAAATACTCTGAGGAAATTTAACAGTCAATATATAATCCGCAAAAACAGTGGAAAATCAACATAAACAAGTGGAAGATTTGAAAATGCAGCATTAGAGTCCTGTCCGTTTCAAAACCAGAAGCGCGGTATGATCTAATCAGCGGTTTTATAGGCGAAGTCAAAACGAATAATGGAGTGTACAAAATAATTTTCAAGCCAAAACTGCTTGTACGAAATTGCGTTTGCATTGTAAATAAGTTTCTAAACTCCATTATTCGTTTTGAATCCCACTTACTAGAAAAGGATCACTAACGACAAAACGTTTTGTACAATTACTCACCAGAGCTGGTTACCGGCCTGGCCTGAAATTTTAGAAGTCATGCCGGGCCGGGCCGGTCTGGTCGGGTATACAGCTCTGGATGGCACCGCTGCTCCTATCATACTGTGCAGCCGATTTGGTTCTTGAAATGAACCTTACAACGAATGGCTACAGTATCCTTTTGGAACACAGACTGAGACAGGTGGTATCAGAGAAAGGAAAATATATGTGAAAGAGTAAAGCTACAGTAGGAAATAATTTCGCCTCAAAACTAGGGTGGTCTGAGTTTTGTAAAGGGTTCAGTTTTTCGGTAAACCACACTGTGGAGAATAGCTTGAATGCGTTTTTCCAACCCATTTCAGAGCTATTAAAAACCTTCCTAAAGATAAACCTAAGAACTCGAACATAAAATATAAAGCCTATTATTCCGAACTTATACTTCCAAATCCCGGACCACCCAGTTCAAGAAACTAATAGACCTTAAAAATAATACATTATACATATACATAACAATCATAGGCGGAATAGCAGACAGCATAACCAAGGACTGCCTCGTGTCGTGATTTGTCACTAGAGCATCTTTTACGATTGGGTCATTTCTATCTAGTCGGGCCACCGTCTGACCGTACTCCTCATTTGATGTCGTAACTGGGATTACTGTAGTGAATAGAGCCAGTGTGGCTTCTGGGAGTACTATAGTACTTAAGGGGCGTGACGGTGGGCGGGGCGTAGTTGTCTTATGGTGAATGCTAATATGGTTTTGTGGTGTTCATTGTGATGATGATTGTTGCATTGTCCGGGAAAGTAGTTCCGACACCCGGCATCGTGGCAGATACAGCGTTATACGGTAGCCTTCATAGGCAGATTGTGCGACACGCAACCTGAAATGAAGCTTCTGAGAGGGATGGAAATTAGCGGAACAGGGCAGGAATTTCAAAAGTCGCTCAGACCGGAACCGCAAAACTGTGGAGACTGGCCGGCCCGTTTTAGAAATAAAAAGCGTGTGTTGTGCATTCATATCATATTTAAAGTTACTTAAAAGCTTTGTTGGTTTGTCTGTTATGTAATTCAGGGTTGCCAAGGCAAACGCTGCCTGTGAACTAGGTGAACCCCTTCCTGGCCTGGAGTGGCTTCAACAAAGTTGAGAAATCCAGGTCATACCGGGAGAGCTGGTCATCCCGATGTAATTTAGATGTTACAATAGTAAGTAATACTTTGGTATTCTGCAAACGATTCCTGGATCTCAAATCTTGTGTTTTTAAAAAATCAGAAATTGTTAAGGTTAAATAAGCTTACCAACAAGTCTATCTTCAGCTGGAAAACTTCCGGATAAGTAGAATCTGCTACTGGGAGAGGTTATCTGCGCCCCGATGCATACCTCGCCTGTAAAGGCATTGAACAATCTCTGTGCGACAACATTTATCACGCAATAGACTGAAACATTTGAATTATTAACTTGTTTTGTGGAACTTGCATGAAAGTTATCAGAAATGTTATGACACTTTGATGTAGCTGGCTCACTTGGATACTAAACCAAGCTTTTGCCTTTAAAGGGACATAGGGGGACTATTTTGAACTTGGTCTCAGATTGTAGAGAATTTTTTTCTGATTTACATCAAAATTGTTTAAAAAAATTTCATTCATAGGTTAACGAGTTTCATTTAAATAAATATTCGATTTTGTATTCAAAATTCAGTTTGGCAATAGCCAAACGCCATTGCCAGGTGACTAATGAGCGCTGCTAAGCATCATAATGCGCATAACTCGCTTCAGGATAAACATTTTTACAAAAAATAGCTTCTGCACATAAAAGATACTTTCCTAAACTGGTTAACTTGTAAAATAAGTTACTGTATTTGTATCAAAAAAGCATTTTTAAAATTGAGTATTGAAAAGAGCTTGTATATTCAATAAGTTTTTCACAAAATATTTGGCGCCTCTAATAACAACATGTGAAATGCTACCGTAATCTAATCTGCAATGTCAAATATCCTTGTGAAATACATAACATTTTGCACTATTGATTCAGTTTGAAGAGGATTTCTGAGGAGTCGCGGTCGCGGTCGCCGTGTTTGTGAACCAGGCTCAAATGTTTAGAAATCACCGTGCCACAACGGAATGAAACAGAGTATTCTAACCTCAGGTTCTTTAGTCAATTACAAGTAAGTATGAAATATTTAAAGTTAGTGGTTAGGTATAGGACTCTTCGAATAAACAGAATATTCACGATTTCAATTCAGGAATTTCTTAAAGTTAATCAAAGTACAATTAATACTTTTATGTAGATAAATGTATACTGTAATAATAATACAGCGTTTAACTGTGCAATGATGTTCTTATCAATAATTAATTCAGTGAAAACGTTATTATTTTGTGAAAACAAAATGCACAAAATATCACAGTCTGTCCTTGGTTACAATGATCAGTTCAGAATATCCGTGTATTTTAAGTACGAGAATTAACTATGTATAAACAAGAGATACTGTGGTTAACATGTAATACTATTTAATTTTGGTTTAAAGAAACCTTGGTTCCTCTAATTTGAACTCTGCTGTAACTGTTCCAACAGAGAACAAAGGGTTCTATCCGAATATGAATTTGATAAGACAACTTTGGGAACATCTTGTTACTGTCTGGCCAATGAGCATTCTGAAAACGGCACAAACAGTCTGGAATTTCAGTATAAAATAGGCAGTTTCTGACATTTTCTATCAGTCTCCTTCAAGGCCTTCACACTATAATTTTAAAAAAGCTTCTTATGATTAGATTGTTAAATAGTCAATGTTTCTTTTTTAATTTGTTTTTTCTAAAATTTTCTTCTTCAGAAATGCGTTTGATTCTGCTTTTGGGCCTGACTGCTAGCGTCTACGGGCTGAAACTGGACTTCTGGAAGGAACTTAGGTAACCTAAATGATATACAGTAGAACAATTTTAAAGCAGCCGGTTACAACTAGTTCCAGCAAGTTGAATCCGTCTTAAATTAACCTTAAAAGACTATGCCGATGACTTTTTAATCACTAGTACCGCATATATCACACTATAATTACAGTTATTGGGTATATTCCACTAAATTGTTAAGTGAAAACAATTGTTAGAATCTTTTTAAAATGTTGGTAAAAACTATAGTCAAAGCATCAATAAACTTTTATATTTTAGAATTTCCAATCAAACGATGGAAATCTTCAAGGAAGTAAGTTTTTCTCAAAGATAAACATTTAGTTCAGCTCTATAAAACGCTCAACTCTTAAATCGGGATGGACTCGCAAGAAACTATTTTAATATTAAAGTTTTCAAATTACAGTCGAATTACACTGTCCTTCACAATAATATGTAAATTACAACACTAAATATTTAAAAATATAAATTGTTTTTAGAGTTTGGGTGGAATCGACTTGGAAGAACGTTTTCTAAAACTTCGCAATCTGGCTAGTCGCAGCAAAGTAGCAAAACTGACTGAAGAACAAGAAAAGGAACTAAAAGAACGAACCGCCGTAAGTTATTAAGAGTATTCGTTTAGCTAAGCTACCGTAGAGTAAATCACATTTAAATTATTTCGTTTACAAACGTGATATGCCTAGAAGAAAATGCTTTTTAATTAAAAAACAGATTTCCCGCGTTTTTCCTGAGAGTCAAATAAAATAGTGTTTTCAGAAAATCAAGAAGGTTGTAATTGAGAAACCACCAGGAGTGAACGCAACTGACTTGTTTAAAATAAATGAACAAAATGGAATTGCAAACTTTCTATATGAAGGAGACATTAACCTCACCGAGTGAGTAAATTAATAAAACACACTCATTAACCTGCTATCAAAGTGTTAATAGTTAAATAGAAGTGTATACAATTGCTTAACTAAACTATGCCTTTCCAAGTATCCATGTGACATAACAATACTTACTAACCAATAGTCGGAGCAGAAAGGCCGACCCGGGATAGGTCACTGCCAAATAGTCGTTAGGGATTGTCAAATCGTTTCCCGATTGAGATTTTTGCTCATATTTTACTAATTTCAGAGAAGAATTGGACCAATTGACTAATTCAGAAGATGGAAATTCCAAGGTTACCGGATCCCGTGTGAAACGCGGCGCTGCCGTTCGTGATGCTACCAAATGGCCTAATGGAATAGTCTACTACTATTTAGATTCTAATATTACTTCAAGTAGGTTTAATTGTGTGTACATATATTAGCCTTTCATGGCCCACATTAATATACGTATATTACATTGATAAATTATCACATGTAAAGAGCCTATTCGTACCTGAGAAGGATAAACCCACATTAATAGACGTTTATCATAAGGATAAATTATAACATTATAACAAGTAAAGCTTCCAGATCCAAAAAAATACTTGTCCAGGTCTTCTCTTAGACATTTTTACATAACTTTGTCGAGCTATAATTAGACAACAGAATCATGTGAAAAACAAGAAAAAATGAAATGTAAAAGTACTTTTTTTGGATATGGAATCTTTACTTGTGATAATGTATCACTGTTATATACTTCTGTGCAAATAAGTCCATACAACCCTAATAGTTTTGGTTCATATGCTCCCATACACTACAGCTCCTTTTGAAAACATGGGAACAATTTTTCTTTTTTTGCTATATGAAAGGAAACGTTCTAGGAACCGGTATTTTACCACGATCTATATCAAAAATAATCATGTGATGGGAGCCTATTCGTACCTGATAAACATAAACCGACTTTTGTCACGAAACATTAACTAATATGAAATTGAAAGTGTTGTTGTTATACCTAATTTAAATGTTACAATATTTAGATGCTGCGAAAACTGAAGCCATAAATGCCGCCATTGAGTTTCTTCAAAGCAAGACCTGCATTCGTTTTATACACAGTGAAGTCGAAGATAACCGAATTCAGGTGAGAAATGTTCGAACATAATAATAAAACAAGCAAAATTATAAGCTATATAAAATATAATATAAGATATAAATATAATACGCATGTTATAATCGTACACATTAACGGTTTTAGGTTACATATGGTCCAGGTTGTACGTCATATGTTGGTATGGAAGGTGGTGTGCAACCTCTATCCATTGACGATGGTTGCCAAAATGTTAGTCCATTTTTATAAAACAAGGATATAGATTATCATATTTTAACTAAGATTCTCTACAATATAAAGTTTTTCAAATAAACCAATCAAATGTGGAGCTGGGTAGCCCAGTAGTAGAGTTATTTTTTTAAAGTTATTATTTCCTGTAATCGCACATATCACAATAACTGTAGATTTCTTCGGCGCAGGTTATGAGAAACACCAAATTTTTGATAACAAGAATAATAATGTTAAACGATCCAGACTACAACTATATTTATCTTTTTTAGATTGGAATAATTGCGCATGAGTTCACTCACGCACTTGGCTTCAAGCATATGCAGAGTCGATACGATCGGGATGATTATGTAATAGTGGACGTCGAAGCAATTAGTGTACGAAATGGTTTTTATAGTTCAACCTATAAAATTCGAAAGGATACGATTGGTTTCACATATAATTAAAGAAAAGAGCCTACTTTCAAAGAAAGGAAACTGGTTTGACAGATATTATCTCTTAATTCTCAGTTCAGTAAAGGGACGACTTATATTTGCGGATCCGAAATTAGGTGCTCGTTTTTTGTCAGAATTCCAGAATAATCGTACCATTGACATAATTTAGCTATATAAAACGCCTTCTTTTGAAGAAAAGTACTAGGTTCGCCCGATTTAAAATTTTCTTTTATAACAATTAAGCATCCATGCATTCAGGGTTATAGTCATACAATTGAAACAATTGAGCTTAAAAAACAATTTCGACAAATGTAATTAATATATTGTTTTAGCCCGACAAAATGCATAATTTCCAAAAGTTGACTATAAACAACAGTATTAACTACACTCCATATGAATACGGCGGCTTCATGCAGTATTCCGTTAATGCGTATGTTAACAATTTTATTAAATTGTATCAGTGTTTAAAAAGTTTTTAAACGTTTGCCCTATGTACAAATTCACTAAACAGATGGTATTAACGAAATATGAGATCTCAGTTAAAGTAAGGTGACAATTTTTCGAAAAGATCTGCGCCTATTCAAAAATTATTTAAACTTATTTACTACTTTATTTAAACGATCTTCGCCTGTTAAAAAATTATTTAGCCGGTTCATGGCACCACCTTTGTTTAGGTAAAACTAGGATGTTTTTGAATTCTAAATTAAAAGTAACAAAAATAAAAAATATAATAAATTTATATTTTATTATTTAAGATTTGCCTTAAATCAAAGTGTGTTTTCAATGACACCAATGGACATAGATTATGTTTATACAATGGGTAACAGAATGATTTCTTTCTATGATGTTAAGATGATTAATGATCATTATGGATGCTCAGGTTAGTTGGACTACTGTAGAAATATAAAAATGTAATAATAATAATAAAAATAAGAATAATAATAAGAATATTAATCATAATCATAATTCATTCAATGCTCAAGATTATATGTAACAGATTATTGATATTTTCTTTCCAAATTCTTGATTCACTTCTTTCCGTTTGATGTGCCTTGAATTGATCCCTCCATCTTCTCTTCCCATTGGTCATCATCAAAATTTATGTTTCAGCAAAATGCGCAGACTTTGCACCTGTAAACTGTCAAAATGGTGGAATACAAAATCCAAATAACTGTGCAACTTGTAATTGTCCTCGTGGATATGCTGGAGCGTTGTGTGACCAAATGGTTGGTTTAAATTTTATGTTAAAAATAAGCCTTGTAGTTTGTATAATACGTCCGACGGATTTCAAAAGCTTACTCTTTATCTCTAACGACTATATCGTTACAAGAGTCGTTAATCTGGCCTGGCCAGGCCAGCAAAAGCCAGCTTTGATATACTGTTATACATAAAATACATAATATTATCAAGCAAGAGGTCAGGGTTCGATCTCGTCCGAGGCATATTTTTTTGAAAGTTTTATCTGGCCTGTGAAACCTGGAAAATATGAGGCCAGACCAGGCAAGGCCAGGCCAGATTAACAGCTCTGATTGTTCCCATAAAACTGTTTAACTAAAAAATGTGACGACACAATATTTAGCCCCCTCCTTCTGGTGGCTGTGGTGCTGAACTAAATGCCACATCTGATTGGCAGTCAAAATCCTTTGAATATGGAGAAAATAGCTTTAGAAATGAATTCACGGAATGCCATCATTGGATAAAGGTAAATCAGTCAAATACGATACTATTTAAATATTATCTAAATGGTTTATGCAAGCAATTATTTTGAGACAAACCTTAATATTAACATATCAATTCTGTAAATCTTACGAATACCTTGAATACCTTTTTTTCTAGGCTCCAGCTGGTTTACAAATTGAAGTTCGCATCACGGAAATGAGAAATGAAATGTGCAACTATGGTTGTCAGAATAACGGAATAGAATTCAAGTTGAAGGATCAACGAATGACTAATCCAAAGTAAGATTATTAACTATCAAAACATAAGGTTAAGGTTGCCAGATTTAACTATTCATGTTGAAACTTTATTATTTAACGGGAGAATATATTCACTCGGTTTAAAATTTAAAGATTGTAATCATTCGAACCAGATCATGGGGAATATGGGTCACAATTTTCCACCATATTGTATTGTCACATCTAATACAGAATAACACTCTGAAATTAACAGCTGCCGCCTCTTTTTTCCGCCTTTGTAGCTATGTTTATTTAAAACTTTTAGAATCTGTTGCCGTGCATTTTTAAATGTTACCTACACCTCTGAGCTGAACCCTCTTCCAGTGATTGCACACAATACATTCAGAATTACTGAATTTACAATTCAATACAGATATGGTATGTGTAACTGCGTTTTTGTATAATTTTTGTGTTCTAAAATAAGTATTTATAACTTTTTACTACAGTCGGCGGTCCGGAGGTAACTACAGCTCAACCTATCGTTAGCACAACTAGTGAAGGAACCACTACAACCACTGTAAGCTCAGCAAACTGTGTGGACGTGGCGACAACGTAAGTTATTATGTGAATATTATTCAAATCATTTATATTTATCATAATCTTCCTTGTTAACAGGATAACATTAATGTAACAATTCTCAACACCCATTTACAATATTTGTACCATTTAGAAACTATTGCGCCGATCGGGTTAACGAAGGTTTCTGTACAAATAGTCAATATAGCTTCCAAATAAAGAAATATTACTGTGGCAA
>JAQGAV010003959.1:0-11288 GCA_034691345.1 Phasmarhabditis papillosa | reverse complement strand
AATTTGTTCTGTTTGTCGGATACCAACGCCTCCTGAACGGAATGGATACTGTATATGTCCACAAGACCACCCTTAGTTTACACTCCTCTATGAGAATGATTATTTGATCTTGATGTTTATTATATAAAGTGTCTTTAAAAGAATGATATTACTTTTGGTGTAATGTAGAAAACCGGTTGGACAGAAACTTGCGCGTGCGTTCATTCTTTGTAAAACAGATAAACTTTTGGGATAAAACATTTCTAAAAGTTAAGGGTAAGTAACTATAATAAATATGAATGCTTTGTTTAAATCTAATTTATAATATAGAACCTTTCATGTATAAAATATACAAATGGACCTACCGTGGAGATATTCTTCTTAAATATCATGGTGTTCTCATCACCGTCACGGTCCTGTGTGTACAGGATTATGTCTCTGACACCGGTGAACGAATAGCCTAAATAAAAGTAATTAACCACCTTTGTTTAGACCTCCCGCAGTGTAATCACCTATTCCGAACACTTGTTTTCGTCACCGGTGGTTTTGTCTTTTGTTTTTGATTTCTTGCCGATTGCAGTGTCAATTTGGCCATTCTTCGCGTCGCTGTTAAACTTTTCTGCGCGGTATCATAAAATATCGGAAATGACGAAAATGTAATAGAGTCGCGATGAAATTTTGATCTCGCGGTATTTTGGCTTTTATTTAGGTCAAATTATTTGTTGCAATACTTACAAAACATACTTATATTGTGAGTTTACAAAATGTGTGAACCTACTAAGAATATCGCGCTCTCCTTCGAATGTTATTTGTCGTGTAGACTTGCAGGAAACGCACTTCATAAAAACATTTTTCACCTTGGTGGTCTCATCCGGAGCAATATAGGCGTAAAATCTAAATGGAAACTATCATATATTTTAGTTATTAAGAAATATACAGAAAATACAAAATATTATATAGAAAACTGACCTCCCATCAGGACTTAACGATACAGCAGCGTATTTTCCATCTGAGAAGAGAAGTTCTCGTGGAATAGGAGTTCCGTCAACCTGGGTGGTCGTAACGGCAACCAGGGCGGCCAGAAGACAGCTGAGAGGCAACATACCCTAAAATAATACTTTAATAATTGGGTGGTTCAGAACCTCACAGAAACAAAACTAGAGTGCAAGGAAGTACTGTATAGACGCACGCACATTGTTTGCACAAGTGACCCATAGAGGGTTTAAAAAACAAAGTTAAAATAATCCTTATGTGAAGTCTAATATAACTGTAAGATTTACGATAAATAGTTTGGAAATGGAGAATTTAAGCTGGTATCTCTTATATCTTTGTTAAGAGTTATAGTTGTAACCGATATTCCCTCTGGGTGGTCAATGAAGTGCTTATTTGACAATCGCATTATGGACCACCCACATCTACAATAGGGCGCACCTATCTCATTATATAATATATGGTACTGCATCGCAGCTTCTTAAAAGAGTATAATAGACGGGTGGTCGACAATACAATCGATGCAGCAGCCAGATGAGCGTTGTTATAAAATCTGTGAGCATATGAGCTGAGAGCTGGGGAAGCTGTATGAGTGGCGACCACACAGATACAAATAAGGAAGATGCGCAGTGGGTGGTCCCGAACCCCATCAGTTGCGCGAGAGTGCTGGGGTGTTGAAAAAACAAATAGACAAAGAAGAAAGCCGACTTTAGCTCTGTGGCTCGTGTGATACGTGATTGGGCGTGCAGACCACCAAGTGCGTGAAAGATGTCATCGGGCCCACCACAAAGGAAACTCGACTAACTAAAACAAAAAGATAGAAAAACACTAGACAATGCACATTGAGGACTTATCAGCAGACCCACTGCAGTGAAATGGAAGATTAACTTTGAAGGTGGTTGTGAAATATTGAAAATAACTGGTGCTTTGATATACATTGAATAATTTGAGTGTAAAACTTCACAGTTGTGAGTAGCATTTTCAATACCGGAGGTCTAATTATACGGATGGTCTGGGATCACAAAGCCCCGCCCAGTCACTTAAATATCTCACATTGGCAACCAGTTTACTGTATAAGTACATCTCAGTGTTAAAAGTTCAGTTAACTTCGTGGGGGGTGCCCGCACTGTAAGGTTTTATGACTGATGCCCCGCCCACTGTTCACTTACAAGGACATGAACTTAATAATCAAATTGTCAACTTCCTTGTTTTCTACAGTAATCAAAGAATGAACTTGATAGGTTCCATTTAAAAGTTAACTTGAAATCGGGCTATTATTGAAAAATGTGGACAGTCTTAGAGATTTGAAAGTTCCACTTTGTGCCTATAGGTTTATCTTTATAGTGGTAATGAGGCTGTAAAATTTGTTATTTACTTTTATAAAACTATTAATAATAAATATTGTTAAATATGGTACGTTTATCGAGTCACCTGGAATAAAGAGAAGGCATCTATGTATAAGTGCTTTTCTTTACATCTTTTATACTATTTTGTAACAAAAAAGCTAAGATAAATAAAAATAAACATGGTATATTTGTATATTTAACTACATAATGCAAACACTATGTTTCTTCTCTATCATTCGCATTTTTTGGATAGAGAAAAGTTGAAAGTACACATTCTTGTAAAAAAATAACATTATATACAGATACGGTAGAACTTACTATGATATTCTACAAATACACATTTTGCACTCAGATAATACAGTAGTTCCTGGTTAGAAGGCCACCCAAAACGTTTAATTGTAAACGGAAATATAATGCTATGTACGTATTTGATCCTATGTTTTTGAAATAACAGTTCACTTAATACCTGTCTGTATTTAGTAAAGTTAACAATAATGTTATATTTAAGTTAAAACAAATAAACTTAACTTATAATTCTTATCTGGAGATTAAGAACAAATGAGAACAGCGATCACGTAGCGCGAATTTGGAAGAGCGAAAAGTCGAAACAACTAACAATTTGATCTCTTGAAACGGAACATAGCGAAAGAAGACTTATAAAGGGATGAATGGCTATTATTTGGTAGAAACTCTGTTATATAACAACAGTTACTGCAATGGGTGGTCTATTACCTGGACCACCCATTGCAGTAACTACAATTAACTTCTATCTTCTACCTTTATAGCTATTTGGACCATGTCTTCCGGTGTCTGATACTCCTCCCCAAATCGGGAAACAGAGTCGCTATTTTTATCACCCCGGCGGACGGCTTTGGCAATTCTTGACACGGAGAAGTTGAGCGTTCACCGTATTGTGACCAATTACTGCCTGTATGGTTAGCAATCTTTTTGATCAGACGTAGCAAGCTGACTGACCGATCAGCCGATGGGGGGGAAACTTTGCAATTTATGACACCGCAGCTGAGTTCTCTTTACAATATTGTGTAATTAGGAAATCAACCTGTGACCGGATGTGCATAGTATCGGAAAGTAACTGAACTAGTTGAGTTTATTAAGGAAGGTTGTCTTGTCTACAACAAGATTGAAGACTGTTTCATTTATACTACTTTTTATATCTTTCTATAATTATTTTATGTTACCTTAACTTTGTGCGTGGTCTTCCTCTCTAAACTTTGTGGGCTTATCATTTTGTTCACGGCATCTTTACTTCTACTTTATATGGTACTGCTGTACAGTCTCAGTTGAACAGTCATGGAATCACCCGACCTTTTCTTTCATTTACAACATAAAAACATTTACAAAACACATAAATCCTTTGTAATTTTGTTATTTCAACTTTGATTTGTGTCTTCTGTAAGTGCAACAGTATATAAAGTTAGTTTAATAAGAAGGTACACACAAATAATGGAAAATCACCACTTAGATCACAGTTTGTGATAATTTTTCAAGGAATAAAATAAAGTTGGAAAGAAATATCTCCCCTGAAGTAAATGGATAGAAGAGTCGCTACCCAGGACTTTTTCTGTAATTGATAATTGCTACAAACTAAAATGTATTTTAGTTTAAAAAACACTGACTTCCTCTAAAGATAAATATATAATTCTAAGCTACTTTCAATGTCACTAGCAAATATATATTTATTATTTATATTGTTAAACGAGTGTTTTACAGTTACATATTTAATCTTTAATGTTTCCAACTGAATCCAGAATGTTGCTACACCCTTGCCCATAATACTGTGTGTAAAGGACAATGTCCTTAATACCTTAACCAGGTGGTCGATTGCAGGACCACCCACGTGCAGATATTGCGCAGTGAGACCACCCAGACCATCGTAAGATAACCTCGAATGATGGCAACGTGCATTCTATTCCAAGAGTTCTAAAAAGGCCAGAAACATAGGGCTAGTATGCGGTACCAGCAGGAATGTAAGTGAAATAAGATTAATATAAGATGCGCCGGCGCCGGCCTATATATTCGATTTTCTCCACCGTACCTGCCGGCGAAGTTTGCGCGCGGTCCTTCCAACTGCAACTTTGGTTGTAAAGCATTCGCAGATGGCTGGCGTTCTGCGGGCAAAACAGGCACATACATTCTTGAAATCAACAATAGTTCTATTAAATAATAATAATTGGGTTTAGTGACATTTGGCTCCCAAAAGTTAGCATTAGAGCGCGACTCTCCAGGTCTACACTTTTCCTGACTTTAACTCCTGGATGAAATACTTTACCTTTGGATATATTTTAGTTTTCTAATTAATAGTATACTAAGCCTGAATCAGCCACAATGCTTCTGGGTGCCTAAGTGGAGCTATCGCTCCCATTTTTATAGTTTTACTTTAACGGTAAACGCGCTCTGATACAAGCGGGAGCCAAATGTCCGCAGTCCAATAATGGAGCCACTTGCGTATTTTTAGGATTTTTAACACCGCGCCGTCAGGCAAATTGCACGCGCGTACTTGCAAAGTACAATATTGAACGGAGACTAGTCGCCAGATGCTGGCGCGGTGTTCGCAAAAGCGGCTCAGACCAACGTTGAATTATTTTCACTCCATTATTACCCTTGGCGCTGACTATATCTTTTTGGTATTAGTTGTGGTATGGGTTATTGGATTCCCTAACCCACTCCCTAGATCCCAGAAGAAGCAAGTAGAAGAATGTGATCTCTAGTTAATACTTGTTACCGACCCTATATAAAACGAAGTTTTTACTGATAAATGATTCACTCCTATTCCTATTCCTCTACTAAAGAATACAACTCTATTGGTTATGTGTTTTATAAATTATAATCTTACCTAACCTATATTGTGAAAATATTACATGTTGTATTTGCTTGTTGTATAATTGTATACTAACAACCCTCGATTCTATCATAAATAAATGTAAAGCGATTCGTAAATAAGGGCGGGAAATTCAAACAAGTACTTTTGTAAAGTAGTCTCAATTTTTCGACGGGCCTATCCCGACCAGGGGTGTCCGGAATTCCCGTTTCCGGTTTCCGGAAATTTTTAAAAGTTACCTTTTCCGACCTCGACCGACCGATCGGTCGGTAATTTGCGGACCCCTGAAGACATACTACAATAAATAACAAATAAGTTATTTTTATAGTAAGAATGTACTGAGGTTCGCCAAATAAGCAAGCCACCCTAGCAACCTTTTATTCAACTTAAAGTTTCGATATTTTTCAGAAAACGAGAAATTTCTATCGACAAACGACCATGCCTAGACTTTTATTAACTTCAAGTTATTTATTATTTACCTATCAGGGTGGGCAATTTGAAAAAGATGTATTTTTCTCTCTACTCTCTCGTATTTCGGCAGCAACACCGCGCTCTAAATAAAGTTGTTCTTTGTTACTTTGTAAAATAAACAATATTTCGAAATAGATTTATGTTTTATTTAGATGAGATTTAAAATAAAAGTAAATCTATTATTTTGTCTAATAATTTGTTTTAAATACTATATTTTCAAATACTGTTTTTTGTTATTAACAACATTGTTATTTAAGTGTTATTTGAAGAATGCGTGTGGCCGCTAACCTAGGCTTTCTATATACCGAATTACCACTGGTACAAAGGTAATAAAGTATACTTAAACATACAACCAATTAATATTCTATAAAGAATATTTAAATTTTTTAAAAAGATATTTGTAAAACTCTTTTTACTTGATTTTCATATAGTCTGATTCCAGAGTAATAAGGAAGTATTAAAAAAGAATCTCATTGAAAATGGCTCTGAAATTATTCGAAAACTGAAAATATACGCAAAATTTCCTTAAAATACGCAAGTAACACTCCATTATTATTCATCTTGAATCACACTATAGTGTTACCGTTCAAAAAGAAACTCTCAGTATTTATTTTAAGCAGATAAACTAACTAATAATATAAATTTATATTCTTAGATACGGCAAGGCTGCTGCAGATGGTTTTCGTCTTGTGGAGGTGCCGTTCCCCTACGAAGAAAAGGCAGAAGAACTTCGAAAGACCGCAGACCACCATGGAATAAAACATGTGGCTATTAATGCACCTACCGGTGAGAAAACACAAATGTGAGACTGTTCAAACCAAAAGCTACAATAAAATAGAATACCTGACCACATGGGCAGGTCTTTTTTTTGCGGACCACCCACGTAAACTCACCTTACTGTTAATTGATATGACGTTTCTGTGGGCATTTCTAGAATCTTTATTTTAAGTATTTTGTAGAGCAACTTGAAATTATAGGAATGTAATTATGCTTATTTATTTATTATGTAATATACATATTCTAAGGTGACTGGACCACTGGGTGGCGCGGTCTTGCTGCTGTCGTAGGGCCAGAAGAGTTCAGAGAATCCATAAGAAGAGCCATTCAGTATGCAAAAATACTTGATTGTTTGAGGTTGGAGAGAACTATTTAAAGAAGAATCTTAGACTAGTTTTTATAAGTTGTATAGCAATCCAATCCAAGTCCGACTGTATGGTAATATAATACGTATGCTCCCATATAAAAATTAATGGAAGACTGGTGACTTTTGTGAAGATTAAATCTTTATAACATTGTTTATTAACTATTAAAATATACTACTCAGTATATAAGTAAAAAGTACAGTTTACTATTGTGCTCGTATCAAAATCGGTTATTTTCGTTCACGAGCGGACTGTATGTAAGCTCTTGTAATATTAAACAGTTTAAAAGGGATTTCCTGAAGAAGGAGGAAATATAATTAAAAGTTTTTTATTACTTTTAAATAACACATAACCTTAATATCTATAATATCTAAATATTATTTATTTTGTAGTGTACATGTAATGGCCGGCATAGCAGACCCGACAGACTCGCAAAATAGCGAAAAATACAAGGAAAATATAAAAACAGCAACCGAAATGTTGTCTAAGGTAAACATGCTTTTATTAGATAAAATAGAGTTTATTTAATAATTTCTTCTTAGGAGGGCCTTACTTGTCTGATAGAACCTATTAATCATTATTCTATACCTGGATACTTTCTCTCCAGCTATGAGTACGGTAGGCATTTGCGTCTTGTGAGGTGTAAACAGAACATGAATCTTTTCATGATAATTACTTTTATTAAATATAACTATGTTAACAGACCACCCCCATCGTAAATAAATCCTTAATATCAGTCTTTTTTTAGCGGCTCAAATAATTGAAGAAACACCAGGACTAAAGTTACAGTTTGTAAGTGCATATTTACAAGCCTATAATAAATAACTGTATTTATAGGATATTTTCCATGCACAACTAATATGTGGTCAATTAACGCACAATCTAACTAAATACAAGAACATTATTGGTTTGTTTTATTTAAAAGTATTTTATTTCCTGTATTATCGCACATATCACACATAAATGGTAGATGTCTTCGGCGCAGGGTTTAGGCCATTCAGTCCGGAATCTTCTGAGCAGAGACGGCTCCTTTCTAACTTTCAGTCTTCGGGTGTTTTATTATTTAATCCAATGACGCAGAAATATAAGTGATGACTACTTTGTTAGAAATAAGAATAGAATATTAGTGTAACTGTTTCTATTATTTAGACTGCAAGTGCCGTTTGTTGTAAACGTATTGGCAATATCCGAATTGATAAAGAACACATTTTCTTCTTGAATTTCGTCTGAATTTCGAGTAAAATTGCATTTTTTTTAAAAGGAAGCCTGCTATGGCGTTAACTGCAAACGACTTGCAGTCTTGCAATTAATACAAATTGACTATAAATATCTTATAAACCTACTATTATGCTTTAGGTCATATTCAAGTTGCACAAGTTCCTTATAGAAATGAACCGTCTTCTGAGGGAGAAATAAACTATAAGTTTATATTTAAGGTGAACTTATAATGTTAATTATAATAATAATAATTTATAAAACATATTACTATTTCCGACTTTTAAGCTGTGTCTTTCTAGCTATGTGTTAAGCGGTTTCTCCAAATAACTATTAAGAAATATTAGCCTTGGACTAATATAAATTGTACATCTTTTATAATTAATAAGAAAATTAAACTTAAAAAATATATTTTTATCTTATTTAGTTTTTGTCCGAATTGGGACTAAACCTGCCCGTCGGATGTGAGTATAAACCTTCTGACAACGATAAAAGACAGTGGGTGGCCGAATATGGATTGCAATTTTGAAATCCTTCAGAGGAATTGCCTATTGTAAATATTATTAATGTTAAATAAAAATATTAAATATATGTTTATTGATTGAAATATAAATTTAATATCCTGGAGCAAGACGAGCTGGTGGACAATGATCACATGATCCTGGGGCTCCATCATCTCCGTTGGGCCCGTTGGGTCCGGGCTGTCCATTAGGTCCTGGCTGTCCTGGGCTTCCTGGCATTCCCTGTGGTCCAGTCTGACCTGACTTTCCATCACTCCCTGGCCCTCCTGGCCCTCCTGGTGGTCCTGGTGGTCCTGGGCGTCCTGGGGCTCCCGGTCTACCTGGTGGTCCAACTTCGGTTCTGAAGGATCCTGGCTCTCCTGGTGGTCCTGGGCGTCCCATTTGTCCGGGCTGTCCTGGAAGTCCTGGGTTTCCACGTTGTCCTTGATCTCCTGGTTTGCCGTCTTCTCCTGAGCTACCTGGTGCTCCTGGTGGTCCATCGGGTCCGGGTGGTCCCTTTGGTCCAGATTCTCCGGATGGAGCTTCACATGGGCATTGAGGTGGGAAGAGAGTGGATGGGTCTGGGCCTGGTGGAGCTGGTGGTCCGGGTGGTCCGATATCTCCAGGAGTACCATCGATACCGTCAGCTCCGTCGCGGCCTGGATCTCCAGAAGATCCGGGTGGTCCACGATGGCAGGTACAACCATAAAAATGGATATTATTCGACTAATTCAGCTTAAGATTATAAAATATTTTTAACTAATAAAATAAGAGAAAGATATGAGAATAAATGTGGTAAATATTATTTGGAACTTATAATGTGAAACTTGGATTGTATGTTATACTGAATACATGAAAGGGAAATTTCTTAAGAAAATTGTAGGGTAGTATAAATTTGATGTTTTCCATGCAATATAAAAAAACGTGATATATGAATAGTTTTAATATTTTTCCGGGTGGTCTTACATCCTCCGCCGCTTTGAGCCGATGCCGATTCGACAAAGGCAGAAGGGTTATCATAGCCGACTGGCTGGTCGCGGAGTTCCTCATCATGAAGACGACGGGCCCAGAAATCAGCCAAAGTGTCCCTTAAAGGAAGTAAATTAGTTGTTTTAGATTAAAAAGAAGTACTGGTTATATATTCTATGTATTATCCTACTAATTGTTATATTGTAAAGTCTATTATTTTATGAGTAGGTGGTCTCTTTCTCACCTCTTCTCGATTCTTCTATGTGTCATTACAATATTGGCTAGACGAGCTGCATCCCTCTTACCACCTGTCTCGATATCTAACATTTCCTTCCACATATCGCGAGCACGAGCCTTAAAATATACTTATTTATGGTTAAAGGACCACCTAGTTTGTTTAGTCGTTACAGTAAGATGGACCACCCACCTGACAATACTCCAGATCTAGTTGAACTTGTGATTCGAGTGTCTGTATGTAGTGTAGGATTAAGGGGAATGTAAGTAGACAAGAAGTCAATGCCACCGTAGAGAAAACTACAGCTGCAAAGGCAACAGGCCGAAGTGAGCGAGAAGATTCTTTCTCGTCAGACATCTAAACTATTAATATAGATTGTAAGTATATTTGTAATAATAATATAGGGAGATACCCGCATTATGGAAAATACAGTTTGTCCAAAAGAATATAAGTATTCGGGATGTTATAAAGTTTTAAAATTGGATATTCAAAATCATTTTATAAGGAATAATAATAATACTTTTGAAGCCTGATAGTCAAGATAACAGTTTTTATTTAACTGAAGAATGCGGAATTAAGAGACAATTTTTAAATAATAGGTTTTGTTATACATCTTAGTAGATCAGTATAAATGTTTAAGCATGCCGTGAAACAGACTACCGACGTAACTAGCTTCAGCCTTTATATATGCATCCTCACTCGGCATAGCTGTTCCACCTATTCGACCATTTCGCGCCCCTATCCACAGACCACACACTATCATATATCCACTGTCTGCGTCTCCGACCACCCACACGTTTAACTCCACACTCTAGTTAGCCCTCCCATCATGAAACACCACTCCGTCCGCAGATGACAGTCTTCTTTTTAGCTGACTTGGATGCTCGTTGTATTTTCGCCACCGTCCTTGCCCTTGGGGTATGTGATTGCGAACAGAGGGCAAAATATTAAAAGGGATGTGTTTCTCGAAACATGGTTAGGAACAATTATTTTGAGAAGAGTTTGTGATCATGATATGAACTAATCAAAATGAGTTTTAATATTATTCTATATTATATCGGAAATTTTATTCTGTCGGTATTTTGTTACTTTTCATCGTGGTAGTTCTTGATATCAATAAACTGTGTATATACTTTGTTGTGAACTGTTAGCCTAAAACAAGACTTTAAAGTGTTATAGAAAGGCCTTTGTTCGGTATATACCTATAGGTAATAATACAGAACGGATAAATACAACATTTATTTAGAGGAGCAATAGCGGCAATTCTAGTTTCTCTACAACGATGTATTGTGGGGAAAATTGTCTCTGTGTCTAAAACCCAACACAATGGAAATCAAATTGAGTAGTTCTCAAACAAATTTTAGGTAATTCTAATGCTATACGAAGAGTAGGCTTCTTGTACCGGGTCTAACTACTTCCAGAAGTTGTTGTATAGCAAAATGCATTTTATCAATTCAGATCAACCAGCCTTGTATCTCAGTCCAGGGGTGTGAAAAGTGCGGGCCGGCCCGGGCTGGGCCGGGCCGGGCCGGGCCGGCTTTTTCGGAGAAGATAGATATCACGGGCCGGCCCGCACTTGCGCGGGAAGTCAATATTCAAATA
>JAQGAV010003958.1:0-11289 GCA_034691345.1 Phasmarhabditis papillosa | reverse complement strand
ATTCATATCTAAAATATAAAGTATATATAGAATAAATATATAATATTCTTATTTTACATCTTATTCTACTTATATCCATGTCTTGTTTTTAGAATGTTAGCCTGTTTTTGACATGCTCCGAATTATTCTACTTGACGTAAAAATGCACATACTAAACTCTTTTTTAGCCCCCCGAACACCACGTAAACATATAATATTATTTAAAAGTATTTAAAATGTTTTAATTTTTTTTAGTTTTTATAATTATTGGTATGGGCCTTTATACTCTTATAGCAGATATAGATACTTGCAAAGATAGTTCTCGACTTTCCTTTCAAACCTTTAGTTAGTATAGTACATAGAGCATATTACTTGAAACTTGTTCTCAAAACAAACTGTTTTTTCTAAAACAACAAATATTAAATGTTTTCAGAGTGCTGGACTATGACCACACGGGCTGCTCTAAACGCCGGTTCATTAGAAGAATACATGAACCGACAAAAGAGCTCAGCCACCACACCCAGCACATCACATGAGGAGGATCTGAAGGGTATCGAATGTTTGAAACTTATATTCTTTGAAACTTGCATTAAGTGATAAAAGTTATTAAGTTATTAAACTTTTATATTTGCTATAATCGCTTGTTGAGAAAGGATATATTCGTCCAAAAGCAAGTCAGTTTCATATTGTAAACGAACACTATTTTGGAATTTTAAAAGATAACTTGCTTTGTGCGTGTGGCAGCAGAATTTGTTTCCTTTACTAATTAGAGAAAATGACAATTTTAAGAGAAAACGAACAAATTGCCAATGTTCGCAGTTTTATGGAAAAGTGGTGTTTAGTTTTATTTTATATGGGGTAAAAGTAATATAAGTTTATTGTTTCTTTGTATAACTTATATCTTTCGATAACTTACATAATTCCAAATCAAGGACATTCATATTTGGCATCAAGTTAGCAAGTATTTAAAGTATTCATACGGCGTTAAGACAATGTTACATATCTGTTGTCCTTTGTAGTAGCGGTGTTATGTAAATACAATAGAAAATTAGTGGATTGTGATCCTTTTCTCCCAAAATATTTTCATTTTTTTATCACCGCTGCTCCAAGGATACTGCGCAGGAAACCTAACCCTTGATATAGACTAGAGCTATAGTATGTTTGAAATCCTAGACTACATTTCGCCGGCCTCATGCGAAGTGCAGTAGGGTAAATTTTACCCTCAAAAGTACTCTCTCCGAGGGAATGCATTTTCCAGCGAATTTGAAGGCAAATTTTGCTACATCGCGCATCGTTTGAAGCCGGCGCAACGTATTCTAGGTTTTGAAACGGGTTTTACTGAAAATCCTGTTTCCAACAACATAATTCATTTAGAAAGATGTGATCCTTCTGAATTGGCTGATTCTCCGGTGGTGAAACCTTCTACTTCAATGCAATTAACAACAGAAATAATAAAAGAAGAAGAGGAAGAAAACAGTAGCAGAAAACAAAGTCAAGTGGAATTAGAGCAACTGGATCCGGGAGGAACCGAAATGCAGGAGCAAGGTAGGATAATTAGTTTTCTTTCTAGTCTAGAAAAAACTCTTGTTTCACTCAAAAGTAAGATAAACTCTCTGAAAATCTATATGAAAACCAGCAAATTGGAAATTGTGCATTGAAATTGTAATGGTTTCGATTGAGGCGAAAACTGGACATCAATGATACTCAAACGTTTAAAAGCTCTCATTATACATAAGGTAGAAAAGCGAAAATAATAAATATTGAGAGATTTGTGCACAGACTCTACCTTTGCTCATTGCAAAACTATTTGTGGTAACTTTCCATTTCTGTAGCTGAGATTTAAAATATTTAGAACTTTCATAAAACTGTTATTTAGGTCCCTCCAATACCGTCGATCCTCCATCCCCGAGTCCTTCGGGTCCCGACACTGATCCTGCAGTTCCTTGTCTTAATTTGTCTGTACACGGTCCTTTACAAGATATACCGGAATCACCGCCAAACAGCACTGAACCGCCAACACCAACTACTTCTAGAATATCACTTAGGACACTGCAGGAAATGGTTAGTTTCTAGGAATATAAGGAAAAAATACATCAAACTTTTATAAATTTACAATAATTTACTAAAATATTTTAAAGCTTTTGAAGTTAACTAATTATGCTGGCAGAGAAACTGTACTAATCAACTATTCAGAGTCACACAATCTGTTAACATTGTATTCGAAGTTGATAATATACTATGAAACTTCAATAGACCAAAGTAAAACAGAAAATAGATTTATTTCGTTTCAATCAAATTAGGTATAATAAAAAAGAATTCTAAATAACACATTTTCAGGCATTGACCGTTTTTCTCCGCGAAAACTGGGATAACAAACCTTATGATACAATAGAAGTGGAATTAAAAAGGGATCAGGCTCTAGGTCTAGGAATAACAGTAGCTGGTTATGTACATAGAAAAGGTATTGTCTTTAGATTATATATTCTAAATATTGATACTTGCGGTAAAAAGTAACTGGAAAGTTATAAGACTCCTAAAAGTTACTAGACCTTTGTTTCTTTCATTATAATTAACACCCCGCTGATCTATAATATTATTAATATTAATTTTTATTTATCTTTTCCACTTTCCCCACTTTTTAAATCAGTTTTTATCGACTTTTCGCTTCTTGGGTGGGAGTAGTGAAGTGCAGGTTTTGTATTGCTTTTGATGAGTAATTCAATTTGACCCGCAGAAGGCTCTAGGCCACCAGAGGGCCCAACTAGCAGCCAGGTTTAACCAGTTTTAGAATAGGAAAAGAATTCAAAACGACTTTTAACAGAAAAGTTATAAGTTATTCTGCTCAACTAAAATAAACTAAATTAATTTGAAAATGTTTTCTTTTATGCTTTGTTTATTATCTAAAACCTATGTTTTTAAGTTTTAAGATTTTTTTCAATGTATTCACTATTAATAACTTTATAACTATATTTATATTAATAACTAAAAGTTAATAACTTGTAATCAAATCAACTCTAAAACTTTAAATACTGTTCTAAAAGTAATGTTTAATCATATAACCTACTCAAACAAACTTTTTAGTTTTTAGGTTTTTGTTTCTTTTTCACTTCCTTTTGGTATCAATTTACTTAATGGAAATTGACTAACTAACTGACTGAGCCAGTCCTCGGTTTATTTCCCTTTTTTGCCAAAAATCTAAATTTCTCACTCTCAAAAGTCCAATATAGATGCTTAGCTTTATTTTATGAGCCAGTGCTGTACTACTGCAAAGTGCCTACTCCATTTTAACATTAGAATTTATTGCTGTTTCCCGAAAAGAACGAAAATGTGTTTAGAAGCACAAGTTATGGATTTTGTTATTAGTTAAACTTTTTACAGTATTTAAACTATTTTTAAGTTATTTATATTGCGTATTTCCAGAGGAGATCGCCGGTGTGTTTGTTAAATCTCTGGTTCCGAGATCAGCAGCTTCGCATTCTAAGCTTATAAATGTACATGATCTTATATTGAAGGTGAGTCTCTTTTAAAAGGTTTATAATATATATTTTTTCTATACTTATCTTATTGTTCCTCTTTCAAATTTGTAGAGTCCTCTTAAAACATCTTTTAGAACTCTTGTTTGAAAAGTTCTATACTATTATAGTCCATAACAACATAAGGTTTCGAAAATCGTACACCACAGCGCTCTGAGGTCTTTTGTTTGTTATAGACTATAGCGTTTCCTTTACTGATGCTCCTTAGCAAAGCTGATTAAAATAATAGGTTACTGACTTTGTTATTAGTTACCGTGTAAGTAGCTCATCAGAAATATAACAACTCCCCTTTAACTATAGTTGTATCTTTTGTTTTTCCTTCCAAAATAACATTTTCATCCTAGAGGGTCTTCTTTCTTTCTTACTATTCTCGCCGCGTACAATTATCGGTTTGGAGGAATTTGACTGAGAGATGAACGATTGTTTTGAAAGAAAATAAGCAGCCACCCGCCTATGCCCCCTTTACTATTTTCAACTACTTTTCACTAACTCAACACATATTTATAGTTATTTTTGTTGAATATAAACACTATTTACATTGTTAAATCTTTGTTTTCACATATAATAAACAACAAAGTCGTTGGAAAATACTACAATTACTAATTTTGTTATAATGTGGTGTAGCGTAAAAGTATAAATTGGAAAAATAAGAACTTAAAAGCCATATCTGCTACGAGAACTACATTTCTAAATCAATATTCAAGGGTTGCAACTTTATGTAAAAATGAATAAACTTTTGAATAAAACGATCCCAGTCAACAGTTTTCCTTTTTTTAACACCGCTGCCCCTTACGGTTCCGGAAGAAGACCTAGATCCTGTAGTTTTTTCAAACTCTTTTGAAGTAACAACCTCAGTCCTATAAACGTATTTTACAACAAACAACAGTGTTCTTGTGAATCAAATATATTCATTCATATTTTTATGTTTACAGTATTTAATAATACTTCTTTGAGGTGAACGGTATTTCACTGGAGCACATGTCACACGCTGACTCCGTACGAACATTGGTTAAATCCGGCAATTCTGTTAAACTTAGCTTAATTAGATTTCCACCACAATCACCGCAAGCACAGTGCCTTAAAATGCTACAGGAACAGGTTAGATTATATATGTTTATATGTATTTAAATGTTTATTGATTATTTTTACATTACTATTATGTTTACTATACTAAGTTTGATGATTACTTTATAAACATAGTGGTTTAGGAAACTGAAACTCAAGTGATAGATGTACAATCTTCGAATCCTACATTAGCTGCTGAGTGGAAGAAGAAATTAAAAGATGATGATGTTAGTTTGAAAATTATAGTGGATACTGGGAGATATTTCTGTAATCTCCTTCTCAAAACAAAGAATTTAAGAATTTGTTACGCATCTACAATTATGGGGACTTCTATAAAATAATAGAGCCGTCAGTCAGAGAACTGTTTTATACGCTATTGTACAAGTCATCAGTTAACTGAGACTCCTCAATTATCATTCAATTTAGCAAAAATATACTATTTAACAAAACAGAAACTAGACTTTGTCATTTTAAATATTGTTTCATAACTTAAACGGAATGTTTTAGACTATATGTAATTTTCCTCAATCCCTTCCATTTTCAGTTAGACATAGTCTCTGCAGTTGTTAAAGCCGATCGAAAAGAAGCTGGTGATGGAGGTTTAGGCATTTCTTTAGAAGGTAAAATATAGTATTAAATGTATATATATTAATTTAAACAGTATTTATGTATTTTATAATGATTTCTTTCAGGTACTGTAGATGTAGTCGCTGGTCATCAGCTCTGTCCTCATCATTATATAGAGTCTCTGAGACAAGGAGGACCCGCTGCCAAAACGGGTCTTCTTAGAGCGGGAGACGAATTATTACAGGTAGAACTATTATTTAAAAAGCAGATATATAAAACTACTTACTTACAATAGTTTCACACACGTACTTGAGAACTAAAACCTCTTAAATCCCGTCTCCCTCGAGGTTATCAAGGGTTAAAACAGGTTCAAATTAAGGGAATGAAAGTTAAATAACGGAATATTTTTCATTCAAACTAAAACGTATAGGCAGAATAGCTGAGAAAAATGTTTTTATTATTGCCTACTATGTTTAATTATAGTTTGAACATCATGATAACGTTTTTTTTCGAGACTTCCTGATTTAATATTAAACTCTCCAAACTTCGAGTAATTAAAATAACGTTATGATTTAGTTCAGCATTCATATTGTTTAAAAATGTCAAATATTGTTTGTTTAGGTTAACCATTCTCCACTTTATGGTGAATCACATATAACCGTTAGACAGGCACTAACAAGAGCAGTTAACTCCGGTGCTCCAGTAACTCTAGTTATAGCTAGAAAGACACAACACTTAGGAGTATATGAACCATCTAAGGAAACATCTACATTACCACTTAGTTATCCATTATTAGCAGCAGGACATGATAGAATTGTTAAGGTAACAAATATATTATAATCTTTGTCGGATGATAAAAACCATGTAAATATCTGTTTATGAAAAGCTAAAGAATCAATGTTTGAAAGTATATACATAAAACCTAAAAGGTTTTGAGAAAACAGTCTGTTTAAAATTAACTATGATGGATTGCTCGGCTCCGGAGACTGACCGTGCTTAAGCCAAATTACTCGCACCGTTGTGCACCTTGCGAGCGAGCCGAACCGCCCAAATCTACTAACCAGTTCGATATTTATCGATGGACAGCATTTCCATATTTTATTATAAATAGCTAAACTAATAACACATTCTATAACTTTTTCCTTTCAGGCCAAATCAGAAGTTAACATTAGCTTTATGCCCTCTCAAACAGACCGTATGCTCCGGGCTGTATCTCGCCGTCTTCGTTCTCGTTCATTAGAACCATTAACATCAATGGCTGTATGGAACTGTGTACCACTTATTATACATTTAGACAAAGATACTAGAGGATTAGGATTTTCTGTAGTCGACTATCAGGTAAAGTTTATATGTTATATGATACTAACAATGGAACAGAAGTACGGGGTAATAATATCAATACTAATAACTTTTAACAAGCCGGTACAGTTAAACTAAGAAAGAGTAACACATAGTTTATTCAGAAAATGTAGTTTATTCAAGAACAGTAACTGGTAGTACATAATATTCAATGGAAGACACGTCTATTTTCCAAAAATTACATTCAAATCTTATAGGCGGACGTTAGATATAGTCTGTTACGATACAAACTACAGCGATGTAGTCTATTTTTTGAAACCGACTATATACACTAAAGAATCGATATAGAATCATTTTCAATAATTACGCTTTGACAGAATACCCTTCCAAATTATTATCAAACCTTTAAACTATGTTTATTTGAAAGTTTGCAACGTTATTCTATTTTATAAATGTTTACCTCTAGGATCCTCTGCATCCCGGTGATTCTGTGATTGTTGTTCAGTCGCTTGTTCCTGGAGGCGTTGCACAAGCAGATGGTAGAATTGTGCCCGGGGATAGACTTCTTTTTGTTAATAACCATGATCTTAGTAATAGCAGGTAAGGAAAACTATAAAGTAAACAAAAAATAAACACTTGCTCTACATTAAAAGATTGTATATATGGCACGTTATTTGTTATTCCTTGTTAACCTTACATTTATTAACCTAATTCAGGCCCGGGCTTTCACGGCCGGCCTTTTCCCAGCAATGGACCTAATTGAGTAAATTGGTGTGGGCTCATAAATGTTTAACGTATAATAGCTCACAATTAGGTACTAGTTTTTGTGAAGAAAAACTCATGCGCCACAATATGGACTTTAAACGAGTGGATATTTTTTATCAACATACTTATTTCAGCCTCGAACGTGCTGTTGCTTCTTTGAAAGCTGCACCTATGGGCCGAGTCCGTCTAGGTATCGCAAAGCCAATTCCTGTAGATCAAGTAGGCCTATTTTCTAAGTTATTGTATTTCCCCAAATATCTCATTACTAAACTAACCATTTTCTCACTTATTTTTACTATATTCGTTGTTTATTTTGCTGCGGCCTATTTTTCAGTCCACTTATTTTTGTCCCGGCGTCATTTGCCGCTAAATGCAGTTACAGAGAGAGTAACAATATCAAAAGTAAAAATGATTATAAGTTGAGTTTTACCTAAGTTTTACTTTTATTTGAATATTCTGAACCCCTACGCGAAAATATATACAATTCATTCAAGAATTTAGACTTTAACGCGGTATGAAAGAATCTGAGAGGTTATGATTAACTGTTTTATTCGTTTTTTTTACGATTGGTCCGGCCTTCAATTCATTTTTGTAACACACCATAAACATACTGTCATACCCACGTTCTCACTAGTTTTTCGAAAAACTTGTACTTAAACAAGTTGTTTCTCTCCTTTTTTATATAACAATCATATTTATAAAGTCTTTATGATTTAAAAAACTTTTAACCAACGATTTTATACTTTACAAGAGTTTTCAGTCTACTTAACATACTTCATATATTACTCATTCTGAGCTAACACATTTTTATTATGATGGACGCACTCAGCTATCATTTATAGACCTCCTCTGATAATATATTTATATAAATATCATTATATTTAATAATATTCCTAATATTCTATAATTTGTTGTTAGTGTTTTACGTGTGCTAGTTGTATTGAGTTGGTGCATCGATTGGGACCTCGAAAGCTAGTGAAACGGCACGGCTTATTCTAACGCAGCACTACTATACTAGTTGTTTAGAAAACAACTACAAAAACAAATATAAATATTATATTTATAATAATATACTTTATTTAGATCCTTAATAATATAAAACTTAGTTTTATTCGCTAAGAATGAGGTATTCCGCTCGTTTTTATGTTTTTTCTAGCAATCAAAACAAGCAAATGTTGCGTCAAATAAAGCATTGGCATGATGAAAAAGCTAGACTTATTCTTTTTACATTTTTATAAATGGAGTAATACTTTAATTTTTTGTTTTCTTTTAAAAAAGAAAGTTATTTTAAACACTTAATTGTAAAATACTTTTATATTAAGTACTCTTGGTTTCAAAGATTTCAAAACTACATTAGTTTTCAGTTTTTGCTTTTTTAAATATAATTATAGATAAACTTTTGCAATGATAGTTTATTTCTAACTCTTAAGATTGTTTCTTTATTAACCATCTACTATACATAGAACTATCAAAACTAACAAATAATTTTGCTTTTTTCAATTATGACTTCTATAAACTTTTGAAAGGACTATTTAGTTCAATTCTCGTAATTTTTAACAAACATAATGACCATAGAGTTTCACTTTCTTATAAACGATTGAAACTGTATTAGTTTAAAGCTTATTGAATTATTTTTCTCATTCATTTCTATGTGTTTAATAGTGTAAACTTCTGGTATTCCCTAAGACACATCATCTTTCCTTCTTTCCATACTAAAATAGTCCTTCCATTTTGCTTTCTGAGCCCTTTGGCTGCTTCGGATTAATGTTAGGTCTTCCTTTATCGTCTTATAATATATCAATATTCTACGCACAACACTTCTACATCCTGCAATTTTATAGTAGTCTTTTGTTTTTATATTCACATTTGTAAACTACAAATCAAAACTCGAAAACAAATTCTAAAGATTTAAAAACAGAGGCCGTAGCAAGAAACGTCCGGGCAGGCTAAAAACTGCACTGGCACCCACCCGGGTGTTTCATTGCTACGGTCAGAAAACCTGTAGCATAAAAATGAATGCTAGTTCCCTCTACTTGACACTTATTTTGTCTCAAAATTACAATCATTTCTATTGAACATCACTGCTTCTCATAGTAACGAACTAGTCAACGCTTTCGAACATAAAAGTAGGATGATAAATTGTCTGTCTTATATCTTAGGGCTGCCGCGCAGCTTCTCAGTTGATTGCGAGGCAGCCCTTTGTGTTCTTTTACAACCGCAATTCACTAAATTAGCACTCTTCTTCTAGCTGCAAGTTAGATATTTGAGTTATAAAACTTATTATATTTAAAATAACTTTAATATATTTTAAATAAACATTTAATTTCTTATTTTAGTGCGTCAGCTCTTCGCATAGTCCACTTTTCACTCGAAGTGAACGTCTTTTAGCTAGGGAATCTTCACCACGAGGAGCGAGGAGACGAAGGGTTTGTTACTTTATTAAACTATAATAATTTAATATTTATATTTATCTCCTGACCTCCCGTATAATTATGGAATAACATATGTAAAATGATCAATTACGCGGATGTATATTCGAGTAGACTTCTTGTCATTCTAATATAACAACAAATTACCCTACGAATTAACTAATTAATTCCTAGAAACAAGAATCGATTTATTTATAAAAACAGCAACATTACGTTAACTTTTGCTTGAGACATTTTATTTTGACTCCTTAGAGCTCAATTTTTCCTTTTTTGTTCGCTCGAGTGAATTCAAGTCGACAAGAATGGATTAGATTTGTAAACAGCGAGCTTTCACAAGTGGAAAATAACCAGAATTACTTATAGATTTAAAGATTTAGTTACTTTTTCAATGTCTCTTAATAGTTAAAACCTATAACTTTACTTTGTACGATGTTAGAACGTTCCTATTCTTGTATAGTTTTTACAAACCTTTTCAAATTCTCAAGTTTCAGGCTTCTGGAGTAACATCTAGTCAGGAAACAGTTTGGATTGGCGCCGAAGATTATCGACGTCTTCATCCTCAGGTAAAAAAGTACTAACACGTATTTGTGGTCTACAAGCCTAAAAGATTTAGCCACTTTTTAAAAGCCATTTTATTAATTTTATTAAATTTGTTTTATGGATATAAATCTTCTAACACTGATATTGCCCTATGAACCACAGCTACTTTTTATCAACACATTGCTCATCCCTTTACTGCTTTGCATTGAACGTTTGCATGTTAAGGAAAAATGAAAAATGGATTCAGACCTAGAAAAATACATAAAAACAATCCAACATTGCGTGCTTCAACAAAGAAAACCATAGAACAAAGCTGAATTTTTAATTTTATCGCATAATCGTTGTGCACAATCTTTTGCAACGAATGTTTGTTACTTATGTTTCTGCACTCGCAACGTTTATTTGCTTCTACGATTTGTTTTACCGGAAGAAAGAATTCTTGCAAATTTGTTCTGATTCTCCGCCTCCACTCCCTGGGTGCTGTGTCTCACTTCTTCGCTTCTAACATCAGTGATCTAGTGTTTCGTAAAATGAACAAACAAACTTTTTTTGTTTTCCTTGTAAAAATTATTAATCTGACTGTGCATATGAGCACTGTAGAATTATAGCATCAAATTTCAATGAATTTGAAACCCGGTGCAATGTAGTATATGTTTTTAAACAGACTATATACACATGTCCAATAGTCCTTCATAGCATTCCAGTCCTCGGTGTCACACCTCCTTCCGTCCCTTGTCCCCCACTTTTCCTTCTTTCAGGGCTATTATCCGTCTTCTTCACGGTCGCCGTCTGCCTCTAAGTCACTCAGAAGTCTTGCAGATGTATGTTATTCTATGTTAATTTCACTTCTAAAAATGTTTGGCCGGGTCGGACCCTGCATTTCTAAGGGTTTGGTCAACATGCACAGTTTCCACTGCTACCTATGCTACTTTATCATTTTACTATTTACTTTTATGTTTTGCTAGATTTTGCTTCAAGTTCTTTCACTTTTCCTTCAGCACTGGCAAATTTCGGTTAGCACGGACATATGCTTGATGTGCAGAATTCTGCACTCTTCGAGCTTTTGTTGCATGTATTCGTGTATTTCATGTTATTCTCGCCTAACGAGATAA
>JAQGAV010003957.1:0-11294 GCA_034691345.1 Phasmarhabditis papillosa | reverse complement strand
AATATGAATGTATGTTAGAAAGTCTTTGCTCAATAAGAACCAATTCTTTAACACTTATAAAATAGACATTCCTTTGTGATTGGTCAACAACTATGATTCGATTAAAAGAAATAAATAAAAACAAGAGAAATGTTATGAAATAAGTGAACGGGAATGTGCGAAATAAGCTTACTATAAAGAGACAAACGAGAATTCTTACTTAATAACATGAGTCTAATAATAATAGAACTAACTAATAGTCATGGACATCGCTCTTTAAAGGTTATATCGGTTGGCCTGCAATAGATTGCAAAACAAACTTTATTCATTTATGTATGTAGATTCCACAAACTTTCGTAAGAATCCCTCAAAACTAAATAATCATATCCTTAATGAGAAGACAGCTCAAAAATTAAAGACAATGACAAACTTTGGAAGTTTGTGACGTAATATTACATGTTTCTCTAAAACTAGCTGAGAATTTAATAATAAGGTGTTATTTCCTTATTTATATATAATATTATTCTAAACTTATTTCTTTCCCCCTTTTGAACATTTATACTTCTTTCTATTAAAGTTATCTCTTTGGTTAGCATGACGTAGTCTTTACAATTACATTCCAACACAGTTCATGAGAGAGAAAAAAGAAGAAAAAGGCATCACACGATGCTTTAAGAAAGAAGAAATATGATAGAAAAAGTTGAACTTCTTATCTTTAAAACAGAATAAATAAACCCATTTGTCATAAGTTTGGTTCAACCAGGGTTGCTATTGGGCCTGGCCAATCCAGCTTAAACTTACTACAATTCCTAACTTGAAAATAAAGAACAAAGGTTGCGTAAAACCGTGTTAGAGGTTGATTTTCAAGATTCAGGCCGGATTGGACTATTCAAGAAATGTACCCTGCCTGAACAACCTCCCCGAAGCTAACAATAAGCAAGGCCCAATTAGCAATCCTAGTTAAATGCTTGTCTTCGTCTTGTCAGCCCCTCTAGCAATAATTGTCCTTCTCGACATGTCATAGTGTTCACCCTTGTTACCTCTAAATAGATAGAACAAGTTCTGTTTACAGAATGACAAAGCCCCTAACTAAGTTGTGATAATAGAAAAAAACAGAAAAAGAATAATAAATCACAAAGAATAAAGAAAAAGATAGAAAGTACTACGAGAGATGAAACATTACAGTAAATGAGAAGAAAGGCATGGCAAAGGTTATAGAGGGCAGCGGGACGAAAATGGGTAATATATTATTGGTATAATGTTTTAGTTAATAACAGTATGTTTTTATAGAATTAGTTTTTAGGTTGGTTTCTTGAATATAAGATAGTCTAATGCAGTGAGTCGTAAGTATTAGACTTTGGGGATTCCAGAAAAGGTTTATCAACATAACTTATTAATATTCTTGTTAATAACTATAAAATACCCGCTATTATCCCTTATAACCTTTTCTAAAACCGCTGCTTCTTGCCACTCCACCATGCCCTTTTTCTGCAAATTATACGCAAAATGGCGTTGCTGCACGCTTTAATCGGCCGTTGCCATTTGAATTGTCAAAGCGTTGTTTTAAACCCATCAAATGTACTTAACAAAGGACTTTACACCATTGCAAAATGTCATTCGAGAGTGAAAGGAAATCTCTTTCTAGAAAGAATTAATAACTTTATTAAAATGTTTTGTATTCTATAAAGTTTTTAGTTTAAGTAAAATCTAAATGCAAACTATTTTACCAGTGCAAAGTGTAGTATTAGTAAGCTTACGATACCAAATAACATGAGAAAATAAGTTAACGAGTAAGTATGTATAGTTTTTAGTAACTTTGCAGGTTCTTCTTAACAACGAATGGTCTAAAAGATGTCAAGTGATTTGATTATCTTGTTGGATATGACAATCCCAAATGACAGAGGAACGTTTCGAAAAATATGCCTTGGGCGTTTACCGAACGAGTGCTCTAACCACTGAGCTACCACAGGGCTTGGTCGGTATTCTGTTATTATGAACTTAGAATCTAGCAGTTCTAACTATCCTAGAATCGATTGAATTAATAACGTGTATAGTTTATTACCTTTTAAAGTTTTATGATACGTTTTATACAGTCACCCCCCCCCCCCAACTATTCTATTTTTCCAATCTGCCTTGGCATGCCTTTTTAGCCTTTTGGCATTGTTTTTCGAACAGCAAAGAAAACCGAAAATTGTCTTCGAATACAGCGATATCTGGCAATAAAAAGAAGTTTATTCTGTCGAGAATATAAGATTTGTAGGTAGATAATTAGGCTGCTGTGGAACACCGAAAAGAAGAGTTTAAAGCTATTCTGATGCTATCTTAGCTGTGACAGAAGATGTAAAAAGTGTATTCTTAAAGAGTGTCAGAATCACTGAAACAAAGGAACTTCAGATAAAAATTGAATTGTCGGTATAGGAATTATACTCCAAAGCTTGAAAGTTGGTTTATTCTCAAGATTACTGAACTTTTAACTCTCAAGCTTAGTTTCGAAGCCCAGCCAATCTTTTGGCGTGAATTTCTTATAGAAAATATAGTTAATTTACATATTTCAACCCAAATAAATCATTAAACATCGAGTACACTTTCATGTATCAACGTTCTTCTATTGATTTCCCCCATCGGAAGTCGATACTACTTCTTATTTTGCCTAAGCCATTGGCGGTTCATATCTCAAGTATGGCACTTATTTTGCATTGCGTATTTCACTTTCTGTGTCGACAGCAAACCACAATATTATTATTATTATTATTATTATATAAATATGGTATTTAATGAAACGGATTCCTAAACTATTAATTATATATCCTAGAAGGTGCGAATTATACCCATACAACATTGCAGTGGACGGGATTCGGTATAAAAATCCCTTTTAACTTTTTTAAATCCTAAAACCAGCTTTGCAAAGTACGCTAACAGACAACAGAATCACATTTCGCTCATTTTTACGATTAGAATTGCGCGCCAAGCGATATTTTTAAGCGTCACCGGCGTCATGTTAAATGAACCGCCGCGGAGAATATTGCGTAATCCAAGGAAAAGCCAAATCCAGCCAAACGATGGAAAGTACATGTAAGGGTGCGGTTTCTTGTTTTTAAAGATTATTTGAAAATGGTTCAGAAATAAAAAGAATGTTTAGTTTTATGTTATTTTATATGAAAATTCAACTACCTTTCGAGACTACTCAATAAAAGAAATTAGAAAACGATTGGTCCAATGAAATAACATATCAACATTTTGCTCTTTACAGAAAGCGATTCTTTATTTTAAGACAAATCTTTATAATATTATTATTTAAATGAGTGAAAATAGTAAAAGTATTGTTGTACTTGTGGTTTAAGCCGAAATAAACCAGAAATTCCAATAGAGAAGACTAGTTTAATGTGTATAGATAGATATTTGTGTATTTTAGACTACTAGCAAATGGTCTTTTAAAATAAAGAAACACTTTTAATTATATTTAAAATGGAAACGATTAGATATAATGACAAAATATTGTTTTATGATAAAGTTGTCTGACATATAAGATGGATGGCATTTCCGGTACTGTTTCATTTCAAAATATTGCCATCAAGTTTTCAAAAGTTCAAGTTTTGTATCAGATTTCTTTACTGGATTGGAACTAATTATAAAATATGCCTTCATTTTTGACTCCGCGCCAGCTTCATGTCAGATTCAAAGCCCTCCAGACCCTTCATTCCTAAGCTAATTGGGCTTTCTGTTCCGTAATCTGCCATTGCTTAGTTTTACGTAATGTGTTAAAAATATTGGAACGAGAATCCCGCTTTGTTTAGGATGAACAGCGCGCTTAGCAAGTACCGTACATGACCATTTTTAGCTAATGGGCAGTGCTAAACAGAAAGAAATCAGAAGATAATGTTCTCTTATAAAATATAAATGTTGTACTAAACATTTAGCAATATTTATAGAAAATAAAGTTGAAACTATGAAAATGAGGATAAAATAAGTTAGAAAAAGAAGTTTCATAAGAGAGTTACCTATAAAGGTGATGTTTACAATATTATATTAAATAATAAAGTGAATAAAGTAATAAATAATAAACTAATCTTCTTACCTGGTAACAAAAATAAAATAGGTAGCATAGCAGTAGGTATAGCTGTCTATCTGAATGCCCAACAGTACCAACCAATGCCTAGCAAAAGGGGGCGGGGCTTATGACAGGCAGTTGTCTAAAGTCTCTTACAATACATACACTATTACAAAAACATTTAGAATAATTTAAGTTATTTTGTAGTTTAAGCTAAATAGGAGCTGTGCTCCGGATAGGATATACTGGTTAGAGCAGAAGTCTCGAAATGTCAGAGAGTTTGGGGTTGTAGCTTCAAATCCCGGTGGCTTCAGAAGACTTGTTACTTTCTACCAGAATATTTACTAAAACTAGATTGTCTCGAAATGTATAGTCCATAACAAAAAGAAGACCGCAGTGCGCGGTGTTGTTTAATGTTTGCAAAATCGCTCGTTCTGTGGCAAAATTAAACTTCCATTATATGGTTCGATGCGCAATTTTCTGTTTGTTGTCAGAAAAATATTATTGTACTAGTTTTATTTTGTATCATGTTCAGAAAAAGACAAATACGCAATTGCGAGAGCCTATTTATACCACCGCACGCTGAGGTCTTTTGCTTGTTATAGACTATATTGAGTTTTGAATACGGATAAAAGTACCTTTTTTCCATTCTCGTGTTTGTATCCGTCCACCAATACCAGTGATACTTTGTCGCATTCCGCTGAAATACTCATAGTATTTGAAGTTCCTAAGTGAATAGTATGTGGGTTTAGCTTCTTCAGCCTAACACAACATGATATTTTAGAAAACACCAGGGGTAAGGATTGATCGGGCCCGGATTCCAAAATAATTGGAACCATAGCCTAGTGGTTAGTGAGTCGTTCTACGAATCCGTGTGGATGAGAGGCTTTGGGTTCGATCCCTCCCCCACCCCAATCAGGATTTGGCCTCCATGGGATGTATTCCTAACAACGCTTTGGCTCTACTGATGCAAGCAAATAGAAACTGTTATGATTTCAATAAGGACAAGCGCTCCGTCATATATTCACTGGTACTGCGATCCAAGGACGAAAATAATGATGTAACCTGTGGTCCTTGAATTAATAAAGGGAATAAATTGCTTTTTAAAATATAAGTCATTGGGGCCGAAATATTTTGGAAAACACTGAACCACCCATATCATAATGTAAAAAAAAAATTACTTATGGTAACTGGAGACAATGTATAATATATTCATTCCACTACAAGTTTTTGGCTTTAAGATCTAAGAATGCTAATATTGCTAGTATTTTGCTAGCTCGCAATGGTTTACTGTACGAACTGCAAATTTATTAGAGGTTATTAAAGCAATTAGAGCAAATTTACGCTCTAATTATAATTTAGTAGACCTTTAGTTGTAAGCGATAAGTCCGCCGACTATACTCACAACTATCAATTCAATGTGGAAATAAGAAAACACCTCTTAAACTTAAATTTACTCAGCTAAAAACCAACCTATCGTGTTTGAAATATGAAAATGTACAAGTTTAACGTAGATCTTCTGCCGCGGCTCCACTCGAATCAACCAGTTACAAGAAGCGTTGGCCGGAAGTGTGAAAGGGTAGCCTGGTGACATTATTTCGCCTAAAAAAGTGAGGATTCACTCATTTTCATTATTTTCGGAAGTTCCAAAACCTAGCTGTTGTGGGTTAGAAACATGGCCAAAGTAAAATCTTTGAACTATGAAATCCCGAAAAAGACACAGTGGGGCGTGGTGGCCCAGTGGTTGGAAGCTTCGCTTAATAAGCTAGAGGTCGACGGTTCGAATCCCCCGAATTTGTTCTGATTTGCCGCCTCCACTCCCTGGGTTCTGTGCTATGAAGTCCCAATTCCTATGGTTCCCTCGTCTCACTTCTTCGCTCCAAACATCTGGGATCCCGTGTTTCGTAAAGCAAATAAAGAAACTCCAATCTCTTTAAAGTCGAAAAGTATGCCCAACGATTTCGAAAAGTTAACATCAGCTCAAAACTGGTATAATATCGTCAAAGTATGTGAAGTTACCTGTTAACTGTCCTGCCTGACTCCGCCCACCACATGGATACGAAGAAGTTACCCGCCGATCACCCGGTATCATGTAAGAGTTAGGCTCCAGAATTGCAGCTGGAAAGAAATCTATTTGAAATAAGACAACCTTTTCGATATCCAACATCATTAAAAATAACTTGTATTGTGAATATAGTTTAGATTTTGGCGGACCACCACCCACCATGTGGGGCTCAGACTATTCCCCGTCCGACAGAGTGGACCGATTAACCCCAAAGCACGGGCCCACTTTCAATTGAGCGTATAGTCGACGGCCAAGGTTTATGCGTATTAAGGTCTGGGCGATCTATTGCCAGCGCAAAAATTCGAAAAATTCGAATTTCAGAAATTCAGTTCTTGGAGAAAAAAGTGTTTTAACTTAATATTTCACTCTAAATGTTTTGCGAGTACGTCCAATAACAAAAACCTGCCCCATCGCATCGTATAATAACTTTACTTTTTTATATAAGCATCGTACTTCTTAAAAAAGAATAATATACTCTTGCATGAGCCTTTGCCGTTGACTATAGATGCCCAACTCCTAGATAGTTTGCAAATAGAACAGGTTTTCGGAAGTTGTCAAAAGACTAATAATAAAGTTTCAAATAACTTTGCACTTTGATTATAGTTTATTCTCTTGAAACAGACTATGCCTGTTTATTTTATAATTATAGTTAATCCTACCTTCACTAATAATATCATACTGTATCCTAAAGCCTCTATGCGGCCCTCCTTCTACCGTAGATGAGAACTGTATCTGTACTGAGTTCTGCATTGTCTCCAGTTTCCTTCGCATTTTCGTACCACACAGTCGCTCTCCGACGTGTTCTTTGCCTGTAAAATGATTGATAAATAATCTTTTAACATATTTAAGTAAACTAGAATGGTTCTAGTCTTTTTACACAAAAAATCCAACGATGCTGTTTGAGTCTATCTTTGTTTTTCCAGAGGAGTTTTGATTGCAAAGATGAATCAAAAGAAGAGTAGAAGTTTATATCGATAATTTCCATCTTGACAGAAAAAGCGCTCTGTGGTCGTATTATAAAACGCCCGAGTGAGTGCCCGGGCCTTTTTTTCCTGCCCGGGCAATAATTCTCAGCTGCTTGGACTGTCAAAACTGCCCGGGCTCCCACCCACCCAGGCGTTTCTATACTACGGCCAGTGGATCAGCAGATGAAAGAAAATGGAGCATCATATAGTAACTTATGCCGCGACTCCAGACAGAAACTACTGATGTAACCTATATTGTGATACAAATACTTATATCAGAAAAAAACTGTCGAACAAAATGCTGGACAACGTGCACATATAGTCGACGGATAAATCGTTTGCAAAGGTGTACTGTAGAATTTAGAAGGAGCGAGGAAATCGAAAGAAAATGTACGAGCAACCGATAGAATTGTGCGCTCGCCTTATAATAAATAGACCTTTAAACTACATGAGATTTGTCCGTAGACTATGACAGAAATTTCGAGTTCGCCCGGCCTAAGTTGTCCAAAAAACTCGGCACCCAACCATACCAATCCTCTCCATTAACGAACTATTCTATCGGATTAACTATTAAATGAAACGATATTTTTATTCTTAAGAATTCAAAATATCTTTCCCTTTTCATCCCTCCCCCAGACATTGCGTCTAGTCAAAATGTGATAATTTAGGCTAAGGAATTAGCTGTGCGGCCGACTCCGCCCCTTTTCTCAAGATGTTCTATTTTGAAACAAAAACATGTATGTAACAGAAGAAAAAAACACGGCCTAATGAACAAAAATTAAAATTAAAAGACATTTTTACATTTAAATAACGAAAACGTTAAGGTAACTTGTGAAGCTGGTTTGTAAAGTAACGTTTCCAGAGTCGTCAACAACAGGGTGTTAAGTTTTATTGGGAGTTACGTTATCCACCAGCCGGTCGGCAACGTCTGTATCTACCTAACTAATCTGTCAAAAGAAAAACATATTCTATAGTCTATCTCAAGACCTAGGTTTTCACAGCTGTATCGCCAGCGGGGCGCAGTTTTATAAAAAATGAATGTAAAATCGGTGGACGTAGTGCGTTTTCTCCAAAAGTATATTCAATATTGTTAACACAGCGCTCCTCTCGTGATACCGCACGGGAAACCTAAGTCTTGAGTTCGACTATAGTTTTCAAGTATAGAATTTCTCGGATCAAGTACAAACTCATCCTACCTTGCCTATCCTTTACAATAATGACTATATAGGCATCTAGACATTGCTGGCTCTTCTGGTTCCTTTCATGTAGATCAAAAGATGAGAAGGTTAAGTGGATTACTGTAGAGGGGGCGGAGCTTATGTTATAGACACAGTTTGCATTTGAAAAGTACGATGATGGGAAGGAAGGCGACTCGATGGTGCCTGAAACGAAAAATCAATAGATCTGTAAACTTAATTTTCCAACTTGCTACGGTAGTTTACCTGCTTTCGGCAGTTTAATGGGACAAAATACTTGTAATAATAAACGATTAACAATATGGAAACTAAAGTTTGCATCAATAGTTAAGTTTCAACAGCGGCATCCTGGGAGTAGCGGTGTTAGACAAAAATTTAATGTATTTTTGTAGAAAATACATAAAATACATTCATTTTTATGTACATAACACCGCTGATTCCCCAGTGGCCATAGTATTGAAACGCCCGGGCGGGCCTGGGCAGTTTTTAGCCACTCGAACAGTTGAGAATTGCTGCCCGGGCAGGCTAAAAACTGCCCGGGCACCCAACCGGGCGTTTCTATACTACAGCCACGGTATATTACGAAGGTAACCTATATCTTTATATAGACTATAGAATGAATGGAAAGTTCCGTAAACTTCTCAAGATGTAAACAACGGGCCATCCAGTCATTTCCCCCTCCCCTTCTATAAGGTGCTTACCTGACGTCGGCACAGGGCTGTTGATATGTCGGTTACAGGAGGATTGACGCGATATTTGAGTTAGGGCGCACAGTAGTATTAGCGGTCGAAATATCAAGGAATAGCAGGAGCACATGGAACATTGCATTCGAGATAACTACATGCGGCAGATGGAAGAGAACACCTACAATATACTTTATATTAAAGGTAACCTATAGTATTAAAAAAGAATAACAAATAAAATAATTAATCTGTTATACATAGTCCATATTAAGACTTAGGTTTCTAGCGCGGTATCACAAGTGGGGCGCAGTGTTACTAAAATGAATGTAAATTCGGTCGATGTGGTGCGTTTTCTCCACAAGTGAATTCATTTTTTAATACTGCGCCCGCTTGTGATACCGCGCTGGAAACCTAGGTCTTGAGATGGACACTAGTTGTCATTATAAACTATGATAATAGACTAGTTACGCTTTATACATAATATATATAAATAATTAATTTTTTATACATAGTTCTAGACATCTAGTCTTTATCAAGAGCTAGTTTTTCTTAGCAGTATCTTGGGTGTAACGGTGCTTTTTAGAAATGAGTGAAAATTAGTGTTTTGGGAGGATTTTCTTCAAAAGTTTTTTTTTTCCACAGCGCCTCTGTCCGACATACTACGCTCCTGGTTCTTGCTACAAAATATTGCGCCCCGCTCGTGATACCGCGCTGGGAACCTATGTCTTGAGATAGACTATGTATAGAGACACACTTCGAAACCATAATCGATGTCTAATGATGATTTTATGGATTGTTTAAATGGAAAATGGGTAATCTATTAGTTGTTTGAAGACTCCGAACCTCTTTGAATTAATGCTACCATGTTCGAATTGAGTGTTAAGGCAGACATAATAAATCTATGCTGAAGTTGAAGTCTGCGAAAAGATAAAGCAAAATGCATTCATCGCTTAGAACGCAACAGTTTGCTTATGTTCGTTTTAAAGTTGATTGAGGTTAGTATCATTACTAAAATAGATTTCAGAAACTGGCGCTTGTGCTCTAACCACTTGCTGTGAGATTGAAATTCATTGTTATTAACACCGCTGCTACCCAATTGCACTGCTACCTAACTCTTGGCAGAGCTGTCAAACCGGCCCGGCACGGTCTAAGATTTGAAACCCAGGCGAGCGGGCCGGCCGGCTTAGCAGCTCTGACTCTGGCATCACGCTATACAAAGACTTCTTTAAAATGTAATTAGTAAAGAATAATCTTAAAACTTTCCCAAATGAAAGTAATATTAACAAACAAGGCACATATAAGAAATAAACTAACATATTTAGCTAAAAAAGACATAAAATAACATTACATACACATATTTACAGTAAATATATTAATCAACAAAAACTTACTTAAAACATATAGTCTATAACACATTAAAGCCTGCTGTGAGCGGTGTTGTTTAAGGTTTCAAAAATCGCTCGTTCTGTGGCAAAATTAAACTTCCATTATATGTTTCTATGCGCCCTTTGTTATTTGTTGTCAGAAAAATAGTAGTGTACTAGTTTTATTTACGCAATTACGGAAGCCAATGTATACCACCGCGCTCTGAGATCTTTTGTTTGTTAAGGACTATATCTCAAGTTTCAAAATAGATTTTTCATAAAAACCTTCGTTATTTTCGTATTTCACATTTATAAACACTTATATCGAAAAAAATAACGAAAAACCACACATAATGTTAAAAACTAGTTTAATAAACTAAGATTTCCGAGCGTTATCTCACATTTTTAGACAATAAAAATTGAGAAAACTCTGGAAACTTTAGGCTAAAGTGGGCTAAAATGTTATTTCTAGTGAGTTAGGGAGATGTCGTTTGGGGGCCAAGTAGAGGGCACACTAGAGCCAACCGACGACGACCCCCCACCTAGTTAAGAAATCGATGTGCGAGTAGAGCGAAGAAAGATGAAGCTATTTGAATATGTTAGCAACCAAAATGAAGCGCTCAAAGAAGATTAGAATGGCAGAACTTAAGGGTAGTTCATTCTATAAAGAGCTCAAATACTAACGAATGCTATAGTCGGTGGACTAATCGCTTGCAAGATCTTACGGAACGAACTGCAAGTTTTTTAGAGCTTATTAGAGTAATTAGAACAAATTTAGAGCAAAGATATGCTCTATTTTTAATTTATTAGACCTTTAACAGCAAGCGATTGGTCCGCCGACTATAGTCGGATATGTATTTTATGAAACGGTTGCCTGTCGAAAAGTGCGGGCCGACGTTTTGAAGAATTGAGACAGCCCGGGCCGGCCCGACTCGGCCCGCATCGAGGAAAATATGGAGCGAGAGGTCAAGGTTCGATCCCCGCCGAGGACATT
>JAQGAV010003956.1:0-11296 GCA_034691345.1 Phasmarhabditis papillosa | reverse complement strand
TAACAAAGGTCTTCGGAATGTACGCCGTAATATTCAGAGGTGAACATTCTTATTATGTTTGAACTAAAGGTGTAAACCATTAAACAACTAGTTTTTAGTAATATTCTATAGTCAGATTCAAAAGTAATAAGGCCGTGTATGCTACGTATTTCGTCATTTTTTACACTGCGTCTGCTGGCATTCTACGCGCGCGCTATCAGCAGATTACAAACTTGCTTTCGCTCTGCCTTACTCAGAGAAAATATTGCAACACTCCTGCTTATTAACACGGCCGTATTACTTTTGAATCCGACTATATTTTGCCTCAACAATGACTTAACATTACATAGAAGCTTAACAACAGAAATTTGCGTGATTTGCAACGTTATTGTTTCCCCGGATCCACCTATAACTTCCCCTGCTAATTACAAAATTTAAGAAAAAAAGTTCTATTAAAATTTCTAAGCTTCATATTGATTATAGGTATGGGTTGGTCGCTATTGGTTATTTCGATATTGTATTGCACTAGTACTTTGAACTATATTGGACTTAGATTCATCATTCTTTTCGGCTCCACAACAAATCCTTATAAATTAGTCGACTGTAGAGATTATCCTGATCTTGGTAGGTTAAAATGTATTTATGTGAATCTTGAAGTTTCTTTTAAAAAAACTGTTTATTCCGTGTATCAATTTATACCCCATGTTCTTGTTATTCTTTCCATCTTTGGGACAGCCAGAAGTCGATTTTGCCGGAATCATAAGAGAACATTCAAGCATACATCCCACGGTTACTCAATCCGGCTTGGGACGGGGGAGGGATCGAACCAATAACCTTTTCTCCTCACGGATTCATAGGCCGACGCGCTACCAGCTGAGCTACTACGCCGGAAGTTTCTTTTATCACGGTCGTAAGCTTGCGGAGTACTGAACGTATTAAAACTAAACAAGTACTTGGTATCAAAACTATATAAATATAGTCAGATTCAAAAGAAGTAAGGCCTTGTATGCTGCGAATGTCGTTATTTTTAACACTGCGCCTGCTGGCATTCTACGCGCGCGATATCAGCCGATTGCAAACTTGCTTTTGCAATGCCTTACTCAGACAAAATATTGCAACACTCCTGCTTATTAACACTGCCTTATTACTTTTGAATGCTTACAATATTATAGACTGCGGCAGACCCGAAGTATTCAACACGGCAACCACCTGTTGTTCCTCTATTTATAATGTTATTAACTGTTCTGCTAATTTAAATACAACAAATTCTGTTTATTCTGTTGGAAGTCGTTGTGTAGAAGGTTATCCGGAAACCTTTAAGCTTATTACTGCTATGAATCTATTCCGAAAGTAAGTTGTTCATTTATTTATTTTTCGAAACACGAAATCACAAATGTTTGGAGCAAAGAAGTGAGACGAGGGAACCGTAGGAAGCGGGACTTCATAGCACATCACCCAGGGAGTGGAGGCGACGAATCAGAACAAATTTGCAACAATTCTTTCTTTCTTCGATTCGAAACATCGACCTCTAGCTTAGGAGATGTAGAGAAAGCTTCTAGTTTACCAAGCAAGTGGTTTATTTAGTTAGATTCGACTGATATTGGTAGATTTTCTAGTAGAGTAAGATCATTGAGAAAAAGAAACAATTGCATTCAAACGCATTTTGTTTAAAACATCTCGGGTAGAGATAAGCGGCTCAGATCGGCAAGGACGCCGGTGCGCACCAGCGATGTGCGGAGTTCCGCATTCTGCATTCCGCGTTCCGCGACTTTTTTCCGGGTTCCGCACGTTTTCGGGAAAGTTCCGCAAAGTATGAAAGTTCAATAACTATATTCAAATTTGCATCACGCCACTGTGTAAATGCTTGATTCTAATACTATAAAACGCTTAAAAATGGAGTTCTGCACATCGCTGGTGCGCATCGTTTAAACCATTTGGACTTGTCACCTGTTTCGACTCGTTTGCTAATCTAGCCCCTCTAGACTCCGCCTTATCTGGGGTAAATGATTAGGTTTAGTCACGGGATACTTCCGGGAACTGATTAGGATTAATGTCCTGGAATCTTCCGCTAAACGGCGCCCCAACTAGCTGGCGCCGAAGGCCTACACACCAGTGGCCGTAGTATAGAAATGCCCGGGCAATTTTTGGCTGCCCGGGCAACAATTCTGAATTGTTTTTAGCTGCCCGGGCAGCCACCCGGGCAGTCATGTCCTCTATTTTGGCCATATATGGCAATTTTGTGACTCTAAGTGAGTCGAAATGGATTGAGGTTTGGAAAAGTCGACCCGAAAAATGTTAACCACGGCCGGCCCATTCCTATGCAGCTATGTAACAATGTTCTGTTCGAACAAGCTCATTTATACTCAAATTTCCAGTGAAACTAAAGGTGTAGATTGGATCAAGTTTGCTAGTTTTGGCGTTGTTTCGGCGGTTACATTTATATTAGCCATTGTTGCTTCGTTTGGATATACTGCTTATACATACATTATTGCAGCTACCGGTAGGTTCAATAAGAATATAGTCAGCGCCAAGAGTAATAATGGAGTGTCACTTGCGTAGTTATTGAATTTTTAACACCGCATCTGCAGGCAAATTGCACACGCATACTTGCAAAGTACAATAATGTGCGGAGAGTAGCCGCCAGATGCTGGCGCGGTGCTCGCAAAAGGGGCTCGGATGAGCGTTGAATTCTCTACACTCCATCATTACTCTTGGCGCTTACTATACAAATGAACATCATGCGATGTACTTCTGTGCATGCACGAGCAACACTGACGAATTGCCGCGAATCTCGGTGGGCGTGGCCTTCAATTGATGCACAGTGGTGTTGATGTGCAGGTGTTTGTCCAATCGCGGCATGATCCAGACGGGTCTTCAGTCCTTTACATGGGTTTTATCCAAATGTAGTTCTAACTGGGAATATAAATATATATTGCCTTCTATAGCGTAAATATATTCCCAGCACGACAATATTGTGATAAAATAATAAACTTTCAGGTATTGTAACACTTATTTTATACCTAATAAGAGTTATTAGTACAATCGTTGCTGGCGACATCGGCAAAGGTTTTAAAGCACTTAGCGTGGCCACGGAAGCCGAAAACTTTTTTCAAATCAAGGTAGGCAGCTATAGTTAGCGCCAAGAGTAAAGATGGAGTATTGCTTACGTATTGTTTGGAGAATATGCCGTAAATTGTTTTTTTTTCACAAGATTATTTTTCAACACTCCATCATTACTCTCGGCTCTCACTATAGTGTTTTAAGAAAACATGTTTATTTTCGGCTAGTACTGTAGATTTCTTGATGATAGAATCTTCTCTAATACATTACGGGGTACTTTGATTCCCATTTGGAATGGGGAAACCTTCTCCAAATCTATCCAGCCTGTTCCAAGCTCGGCCGTGGCTATTTAAAAAACTATTTTATTTCCTGTATCATTGGTATCACAATAATAGTAGATTTCTTCGAGGCAGAGAGTGACAAAGTAGGCGCACTTCAGTCTTCTTTTTGTTATGGACTATAACTCTACAAACTGAATTGTTTAACGTTGACGTAAAACCTTTGCCCAAGATAGAGTAGTCTTTAAAAGTATTATATTTCCTGGATCACTCGTATCACAATAATAGTAGATGTCTTCGAGGCAGGGCTTCGGCCATTCATTTCGGAATCTTCTGAGAAGAGACGGCTCCGTTCTAACATTCAGTCTTCGGGTTCCCAATTTCTGAAAACTTTTATTTTAGATGTTATTTGATATGTTATCACTGCTCATTTATCCTTTGTTGAAGTTTGGAATAATTTGTTTTAGCAGTTTCCGAAGCACAAAATTTGATAGTTTCTATGTAGGTTTTGCATGTTCTTTTATTATTTTTTATTCATTTTACGAAACACGAGATCACATATATTTGGAGCGGAGAAGTGAGACGAGGGAACCATAGGAAGTGGGACTTCATAGCTTATGAGGCAAAGCTTCTAACCACTGGGCTACTAGACGAATAATGGAGTGCTACTTGCGTATTTATAGGATTTTTAACACCGCACCTGCAGGCAAATGCACGCGCGTACTTGCAAAGTACAATATTGAACGGAGAGTAGCCGCCAGATGCTGGCGCGGTGCTCGCAAAAGGGGCTCAGACGAGCGTGTAATTCTCTACACTCCATCATTACTCTTGGCGCTGACTATAGCATACAAGCCTCTATAATTGCAAGTTTACTTCTTATTCTTCAGACAGTGGCTCCTATCGTAGTTGCTCGTAAGCTGATGATTCTATTAATAATATTATCCACTATTTCTATGCATGGTTTCTTCATGAATTATCCCAGTCAATTAAGAGACTTTAAAATATTACGTAAGTCTAGTTTGAGGTTCTAAAACGGCCCAATTTTGAGAATCCCGAGGGGAAAAATCGTCACTTATGTCTGCATAAAATTCAAAAATGTACCTATTGCCTATTTTCATGACCCTGTGGGCCGGCCCGCCGGAAATGAAGTCAGCGAGTGATGAAAATTTTGTATAACTCGTTTTAGTTATTATAAACATATAAATGGAGTATATAGTCTATATCAAGACCTAGTTTTCCAGCGCGGTATGACGAGCGCGGCGCCGTGTTATAAAAATGAATGTACTTTTGGATTAAATGCACAACGTCGACAGAATTTATATTCATTTTATATAACACTGCGCCCCGCTTGTGATACCGCGCTGGAAACCTAGGTCTTGAGATGGACTATACTAACAATTGATAGGGAAATTAATACCACCAATTTCATTGCGTGTTCAAATTTTACATGTAATAGTTTAGAATATATAGTATTTTCTATTAAATTTAAAAACTAAAAGTACAAAATATATTTGGCCGCCATTCTAGAAATGGATGCCGAATTCTTCTTGTCATCTGATATGTCTCCCATTTTGTATTATCTATCAATCATTACTTCGTCGATGATGGAATGGGCCCGTATTGCAGGTATATTGTTAAGTAGAACGTGAAACTTCGCATCCCAATTATAATATGGTCAGCCCCAAATAGTACAATAACTCTCAGAAGAGATGTCGTTTCCTTATTATATATAAGATTAGACCACTAACATTCGGTCACCGAAAATGTTCATAAGTTTATTTCAAATTGAAATAGAAGACAAACTACTGTGCATGGCGTTTTAGAATTTATTAGAAGTGGGCGATTGGCGCCGGCGCCAAACTCATTCTAGCACGAGCCAGAGGTGGTTATCCGGCCCGGCCTGATATTTCTGAGGCGAGGCCGGGCCGGGTTAGGCCGGTTTTTCTTCAGGATCCTGGTTTTTCAGGAATAAATAGGCAAATTTTGGGTATATTTGAAAAAACATTTTTGAATTAGCCATTTCTCAGCACAGGAAACTTATTGAAAAATAAAAAACATAATGGTTTCTGGTTGTTTCGAACCTGCGACCTCTCGCTCCATAGTAAAGGCTCATAATTTACCTTACTAACTACAGACGGCTGACTGCACGGCCTAACCCGGCCTGAACCGTCCCGGCGGCCCGGCCCGGCCTGGAATTTCGAAAACTAGGCCGGGCCGGGCCTGCCGGATAACAACATCTGGCTCGAGCCGAACTTTTGCTGAGTGGGGCGCATTGATTTCGACGAACTTTGAACAAAGTGTTTCCACCCAAACCGCCAATCTATAAATGTATAACTTCACCAAATTATATGGTTGTTTTGTCGATTTTGACAGTAAACACCTTAAAATCTCCAGATGTCTCCAGATTCACTAAAAAGTAATAAAGTATATTATTAGGTCTAATGTACATGGCCATTGGTATTCAACGAGATCATTTGAAAGATGCAGGGTTCTTTTGGCAGTTAGTACCCACATTCGGATTAGCAATAGCTATTACAATTCTTCATGCACTTTTTATGGTAGGATATATATATAAGCTAAATAAGTTCAATTGTGAGAGAAACTGTCTGGTTTACCTAGCCTTCTGTAGCTACGGGGAGACGAGCACATGGCCTCAGATCTTAGCGGATTCAGAAACCGCTTATATAACCAATGATCGTCTATAAAAGTGATTGTAAGGCTGATTAAACCACTCGCAGGAGAAGTTAAATAAAAATGAAAAAGTATAGTTTATAGAAATTACAGCAGACAACCTTGATACAACATACAACGTTAGTAGTTAAATTCAAAAGTATAGAAGCGGTGTCAAAAAAGGCGCGTCTTCTTTACTCACGGCTCGTCGCTTGATTCTTGAAAAAAGAATGGATCTCTGAAAGACTAGAAGTATCCAGTACGCACGGCTCGCCGCGCCCTTAGGAAATGGGACAGAGCAAATTCAAATGAAATCTTTATACTCATACCCTTGCTTATTTTGTTAAGGAAAGGCAAATAGCTCAATCTATGCAACTGAGTTTTCTCGAATGATTTGGTTGACGCGTTCCAGAGAAAACTGAACAATTTTAAAATGAGAGCTCAGTCCTTAACCCCACTGTCTCCGGTGGCAAGCCGTGTACTTTTGAACCACTCTAGGTGGATAAATCTTTCGAATAAATTGGCTTATTCCGGCCGTTTTTGCTGTGAAATGCTAAAGTCGACGAGTGAATCGGATGCAGAGGTATACTGTAGAATTTAGAAGGAGCGCGGAAATCGAAAGAAAATGTACAAGCAATCGATATAATTCTGCGCTCGCCTTATAATAAATAGACCTTTAAACTACATGAGATTTGTCCGTAGATTATACTAATATTTATTCCATTTAGATATTTGAAAATAGTCAAATTTCTCTAATTGTTTACTACTTTATGGTACCAACAGGAGCATTGTGGATTTGTTTAATCGGAATATGCACTATTTTCCTTTATGGTATACATTTATTATTTGCATTATAAATATGATAAACGAGACCCACACGCAGAAAAGTTAATTTATCCCCCTCGAATTTTCGAACCCTTAAAACTGTGGATTTTGTATTTTATTTTTATTTTCTTGTTTTTCTCTAATGTGAAAATATACAGAGGGTTATTTAAATATCCAACAGATATAACAAAATTATATATAAACGACCGGTTTGTGGATTTAAAATTCGAAGGGATACATTTGCCCCTGAGGTAAAGGTCTCTGTGGTCGTAGTATAGAAACCCCCGGGTGGGTGCCCGAGCAGTTGAGAATTTTGCCCGTGCAGACTAAAAAGTGCCCGGGCATCCACCCGGGCGTTTCTATACTAAGGCCATGGAATATGGGTCCGGAACAATTAGGAAACAAGCGAAGAGAAAATTGCAAAATTTGAATCTATTCGTGAAAAATAGGCTTTCAGATTTAGAGAACCAGACATATTTGCAAACTTCATATATAGTCCGTCTCAAGACCTAGGTTTCCAGCGAGGTATCACGAGCGGGGCGCGGTGTTATAAAACATGAATGTACTTTTTGAGAAAACAAACCGCGATAGTTTGCAATTTAAGGTGAACTTGAACATCATTTGGATAGAGCTCCAGGCATTACTTCGACCGGTGGTAAATGGTCTAAATTGTCTAGAAGAATTGGTGCTGAATCGCTTTGGTACCCTCATTTGATAACTAAGAGATTCCCACAGATTCTAATTGTAAGTAGTTGTATAGTCGGCCGACTAATCGATTGCAGCTAAAGGTCTAAAAAATTTGAATTAGAGCATAGATTTGCTCTAGTTGCTCTAATAAAGTCTAAATATTTTGCAGTTCGTACCGTAACACTTTGCAAACGATCTGTCCATCGACTATATAATATGCAGAAACCTCCAAGATACTAACTTTGTATTCTTTCGACATTTTGTTATATCAAAAGTGTTATCAAAAGTAAAGATTTGCCTACACTTTTTCCGCATCTTTGTAATAAAAATGCGCATAAGAAGGGCCGTGTATGCTGCGTATTTCGTTATTTTTAACACTGCACCTGCAGGCATTTTACGCGCGCGATATCAGCCGCTTCAAAATTGCTTTAGCTCTGCCTTACTCAGACAAAATATTGCAACTCTCCTGCTTATTAACACGGCCGTATTACTTATTATTTTACTATTTCTACTTCTATTACTTTTGAATTCGACTATATTAACATTTCTTGAAGTTAATTGAAATAACTATTATTTACATTAAGGCCTTGTTTTCCGCTGACGCTCTATTCAAATTGCTACTTCTGAGAAATTCCCGTCAATACCTACAGTTGTCTACTGGAGTAAGTAAAACAATTGAAAAGTTTGCTTTTTTTGAATTTGAGAAAGGACCACCCTTAATTATGGAACAAAGTTGCAATTCGTTAACTTAAAGAAAACTTAAAGAAAAAAAACTTAAAGAAAACAAAGTTGCAATTCGTTAACTAACTAAGGAGCAGATACCGGGCCCATTTTGGTTACAAGTTATAAAACTTATAACATTGTGTAAGACAAGATTCTGTTTGAGAGAGCTAAACCGACCATCTATAGCATGTATTGTGTTATAGTCTGATTTTAGAGTAATAATGGAGTGTTAAAAAATTGTCTAGCCGAAAATGGCTCTGAAAGTATTCGAAAAACGAAAATATACGCAAAATTTCTTAAAATATGCAAGTATCACTCCATTATTTATCTTGAATCACACAATATAAAGTATTGTATGATTTAAGTGTCTTTGAAACTGAAATCTCTTTAACAGAACGTCCTGCAATCCCTTTCAAGTCTTTCCTTTCTTGCCGTATCTCTTATCTGATATTTAATAACCTATGCATAATGTTTGAAAAGTGCAAAAAGTAAAAATTACTATAGTCTATTACAAACAAAAGACCTTAGAGCGCGGTGGTATACATAGACTTCCGCAATTGCGTATTTGTCTTTTTCTGGACATGATACAAAATAAAACTAGTACAATAATATGTTTCTGACAACAAATAAAAAAATTGCGCCTGGAACCATAAATGGAAGTTTAATTTTGCAACAGAACAAGCGATTTTACAAACCTTAAACAACACCGCTCACTGCAGTATTTTTTGTTATGGACTATATTAAAGCTAAGGGAACTTACAGTCATAACAGCGACGGAGATTTGCATAGCAAAATATGCAAAACTAGTAAATAGAAGTGCGTTTTCAGCACGGTTACGGGACTTCTTCTTAACAAAAAGATAGACTGATAGAAGGTTAATAACAAGAGTTAGAGCAGTTGTCATCAGAATAAAACGGATTAGAATAGAGAAGATCGGGTGGATTTCCTGAAATAAATGATTATATACTAGGTGATTCCCTAGACAAAAGTGATAAAAGCTATACATCACTTTGGTTACCATTTAAATTATATACATAAAGATATTTAATATTCCAGAGTAATCAGAACTTTGGAAATAGTGTTTCTCAATAGTTGTATACTTTCACGGCTTTGAAATCCTTACTAGTCTGATCAGGGTTGTACTGAATAGTTTGTAATTTGTTGTGGAGAAAGCTTACCGTATTTCTCAATCTTATTATATAGGCATCAATAGATGCAACATATTCAAATTCAGAGTAGTTCTCAACAAACGGATAGGTGACAATTATAGGCAGAGCATAGCTGGCTAGTGAGAGAGGCATAGCAAGGTGCGACCACACCTAAAAAGAGTTGTTTTATTTTTAACATAAAGATGCTGTCTGTTTCTCCAACAATAACAAAAATAGTTTAATAATACTTTTTAACATTTGCAAATAATCTTTAAACTAACTGCTACCGCCAGTATCAACGAAACTGCCACGACTCGTCATGCCCTAAAGAACAAGGACAGAGCAAATTCACGTGGTGAAATCTTGATACTCAAATCCTTGACTTCATTATGAAATTTATGTTCATTTTTATATCAGTGAAAATGCTCTCATCTCTGCCACAGGGTTTTTTTTTCGAATCATTTGGTCTTTTAGTTTAATATGAGAACTGTCTTGGAGAAACCGGGAATTATAGGATTCTTGTTATTCAAGAAACATTTCTTATTGAAATAAGAAAGAACAGTAGTTTTTTATAGTTTTGATTTCAATTTACAGCTTTGCAGAATCCCCCCTGCAACTTACAATCTCATAATGAATTGGCTGCAGAATTGCAGAGAGACGATTCATTGCAATTAAGAACATTAGGGCCTGGTAGGTGAAGAAGAATTGAAAAGTCAGGAAGAAAAACTAAAAAGAAGTATTAGCTGAAGAACTTTGTGGTTATGGTAAATTGGTTTTTGAATCAGTGTTTTTGTAGCAGGGTTACAGTAAAGTCGAAAAAAGCCGATCCAACCATGAGTGGAAAAAGGCCACCCGGGCCGGCGAGTTTCCCCAATTTCCCAATTTTCCCTTTCATTTTTTAGATTGCTGACCCCGGCTGGCATGCTAAATTCTCAAACATAAACCAAATTATTAAGACGGTTAAACACCATACTTTTCTGCAGAAGCTATTCACAAATCTTGGGGTTCACAGGTTCAGTCATGACTGAATTTGGGTAACTATAGTCGGTGGACTAACTTAATGCAAGTTAAAGGTCTGAGAGGGAACTTTAAAAGGTGCGAAATAGTTATATTCATTAATATAAATTAATTGTTTCTGAAAAATAAGTTAGATGTGGTTTTGTTCATGGCATCATTCACTAGTCCGCGTTTTCGCGCGCTATAGCTCGACCGCGCTCCAATAGCAGTTTGTACCGTATATCCTTGCGTAAGCCTTGGCTGCCGACTATATACTTACCGTTGACGATATTGGAGGCACAAATACATCGGTATAGAGATAGCTTAATGTACAATTAACACAAACTTGTGCAGGAATACGAATGGAAATGTAACTGTTCAATACTATTATCATATTCTAAAAAATATAGTTTATATCACGATCTAGATTTCGAGAGCAGTATCCAAGCGAGAAGCGGTGTTAATAAAATGAATGTATTTTTGAAGGAAAGGCAGACAATTTACCGATTTTTCATTCATATGACAACACCGCTGCTCCCATATGTACGGCGCTGGATATCTAACTCTTGGTGTAAACTATCATTAGAAGCATTATGTTCTTAACATGTTAATAGGATGGGGTTCGTTGCCGTACAATACTCTCAACTAGAGATGAGCATTTTGGGCTGGATTCAATCCAGCCCAGCCCAGCCGAGTCCTAGCTTCTGAAAATTAAGCCCAGTCCAGCCGACTTAAGCGCTCATGTTGGCCAGTCCAGTTGCCCATATCTACTCTCAACCTAAGACCAAACGACTTTACCTTGTCATTTAGAACTGATAGTTAGTTCGAAAGGGGGATCCTTGGACAAATGAGTTTTGATCAAATGTTATAGACTATTTTTACTCAAATTATAGAGGGGGGGGGGGGGGGGGGCGCGGCTGGCTCAAACGA
>JAQGAV010003955.1:0-11296 GCA_034691345.1 Phasmarhabditis papillosa | reverse complement strand
GATATTTCAGTTTCAGTATGAAATGTTAGCTGATCGAATGTTCCTTCTGCTTTTTGGAGATTGTAAACTGCACCGCGGACCTAAAACATACAATTAGTATTGGTCCAGTAGGGAATTCTCTCGGTTGTAGCATTTCAAAAATCGACCGCAAAATAGCCCAAATAAATCGAACTTTTTCATTTAAACTGGCTAGAAGCTCCTGGTGGAGACGGTTTCAATAAGGAAACTATCACCCAACAATGAATAGATAAAATTAGTCTATGTTATGATTAGCTAAACGCTACAATGATTAGCTACCAGTCGATGTTAGAGATAAATGTCACACAGAAACATTTACCCTGTTACCTGTTACTGGCAATCAGGACTGGAAATCGGCTCGTTCCTCAAATTTTCGGCCCTGGCCCGGCCCGTTAAATTCGCAGCCCTGCTGGCCGTCAAATAGTAATCAAGAAAGTTGTCCGTACAAGAATTTATATAGTCGGATTCAAAACGAATAACCCACTGACAATCAAATAAGTGAACTTTTTCGTAAAAGAAAGTTATCTGGAATTTGAGAAACGGGCCGGCCCGGACCGGCATGGCCGACCTTTTTTCAAGCCCTGCTTAACTTAAGTGACTACAGCGACAAAGAAGCTGAACACCTATTTAGTTATGGGTAGGCTCTCAGTTAAAGAAACCTCGACCCCAACCGACTCAGGCCGATTTCCGTAAATTTACCTGCCGCCCCATGGCATTGACTATGAACGAACCCTAACTTCTGGCGGCAGACTGTCCTTCTGAATCTTATTTGCGGTCATTTAGTTATTTAAGAAGACAGAAGAATAGGAATAAAACAAAGATATTAATATTAAAAGTCAGATTTTAAAGTATTATATAGAATTATATAAGGAAAATATGAGATATGAAATTGAAATGTTTCTGAGATTGGGGGATGGGAAGTGAACATTAGGAATGATGAACTCAGTTGGGAAGAAACTAAAGTATTCGGATGGGGTGGATGAATGAATGTTGGATTCGAAAGTTGGTCCTTTTTGAGAGAATTCTACTTTATTGATATTTACAGTCTAGGTTCATTTTAATTTACACCGACCAATCCGAGAAGTATCCCCACTATTGTTTTTAGGGGATATGCTACAGTTCCCCCCAAATTCAAAAGACAAAGACTCAGACTTCGAGAAAAAGTGGCATAATTCAATCGATGGTTGATCTACCAACTACTATTATGATAATATAGCGCACCTATGTTGAATAAAATAAAATTTTATTAAATTATTCGGAAATTTGACGTTATTGATTGCAAAACTGTGTTCTGTGTGCCTTAGCCTAATCTCTGCGCTGTGTTTCAAATGTATAATATAGCCTTCATAAAGGACGTGATAATAGGTAAATACTGCTGTCAATGTCAATGTCAATACTGCTAAAATTTAACTGTTTACTTTATTTCTCCGAACGCCGAAATAACTAAATGCTCATTTGGCGTCTCTATGTTGGGGGGAACTGTTGCATGGCGGTAATTATAATCTAGTAGCGATTATGCTTATCCAAACCTTTCATTTCGATAAAAGAGTTTGTTTTTACATTTCCAACAATATTGTTAAGGGCAACGTTTGTTCAACGCTAAATTAGTTAAATGGAAGATTGTTGCAAACTATTGATTTAGCATTAGCTAGAGTTTCCCGCCATTTACAAAACTTACTGCGTATGGTCTCACAAGGAAAAATTAGCGTTGGGAGTTCGAAAAACTAGTTCACATTCATTAACTTGTTTGTTATAATTGATTCTTCTCTGATTTTTATTTTTCTATGGTTTTGGTTCAATCTTATTAAATTGTGTTTGATTTATACTTTATATAAAATATTATACTTGTCAATTTGTTTATTTTTGGATTAGTTATATAAATTGTATAAAATCTCAATTGTTCAGGTATGTCGACCAATTGGACTCTCGGGTCTTTCATTCCGAATCCGGTTTCTGCGGATATAGTTTCTTTTATGAAACTAGAAGATAAGCTAACTTTTGCCCTATCAAGTCCTTCTGCAAATGCTCTTGTCCATAGATATCGAGTTTTGAACAATATCGTTGCCCGTGCAATAGCGTGAGTTAAATTTTACACGTATTAGTATAAACATATATCATATTGCTTTCTGACTGTAACGTAAATTAAATTACTTGGTCTACTTTTTCTAAATTGTTTTAACTTAAATTGTACGTCTTTTGCATTTCCAATATGTTGCATTAAGTTGAACATTTCCGAAAACTCTTTTATTAATATTTAACTATACTAAGAATCCACAAATGTTTCTGTTATAAAATAATACATTTAGGTTCTCATCTGACGATGACCATAATCTCATTGTTTATCTGGATTCTTCCCGCTGCACTAAAACATTCAATACTTCTGCAAGATGTGGAACACAAAAAGTAGACGAATTTATAGTCCGTCTACTTGGAATGGTAAGTAACAACCTAGTTTGGAACTACAGGCCTTTTGCTTCTTCTTTGGATTGAAAAAGAAAAAAAAGTTTAAGTTTGGTGTTCTTTTGTATACAATTTATTTATGTCTTAACTTGATATATAAGACGTAAATATTTCCAATTTATTTCATTCAGTGTGGTTCGCTTGGACATCTGAGATGGGGATCAGACGAATCTTTCAAATGCATTTTTAATTCTAAGATATATAACAACTTGAGAACGTTTGAACTATAGTGAGTAGCATTATTATGTTTCTCTATTTGTACATAATTTGACTTTTTGGTATACTATTGCCCTAATGTATATATATTTCAGTTATCTAGATTTATGTGGAAGAGTTGACTTATCTGCTGATCAACTTCTAGGATTGCGCTCAAAAGTCGAAGTACTGAACCTCTCTAAATGCGAAATTAGCAACCAACTAGTTACGGATGAGGTAATTTGTGTAAAACATTTTGTTTCATTTTTTTTGACTGTGTCTCGAAAGTTCATCCTGCTACGCTTGGAACAAATTTGACAGAAACTTCCCTATTACAGATTCTCGAAAAGTTATGCGAGAAAGCGGTTTATCATCTAAGTGTCAATCCTGTTCTCACTACCAGCAAAAATTGCACTTCTATGCAGACAACCGTGTCTGATAGATTTCTGAAGTTTTTGATAAACTTGCCACGTTACATGCGAGTTAGCTTTGGCAACTTTCATACAAAGTTCACAACTGAGGGCATCAGGAGACTTGTTAAGGTGAGTTCATGTAGTAGTTGTCAAAAGTAAAGTTTAATCAATATACATAGATAGCAGAGTTATTTGCAATATATTTTCAACAATAATGATTATTCGAGTCTTTTCTTATGCACTCATAGAAATTAACCTTTTAGGCTCATCAAGGTTGTTCATTCAATTTTGGAATTCCTAATGAAATTCACACTGAATCGGCACGTGCGTTTTTGATCGAAATAAGCAATCAGATGCCAATATTAGAAAGTCGAATTTTATTACTCGATGGTGGCCATTTCATCCGTTATGAGACTGTAAGTTAGCGTATTGTATTGAAGAAATCCAAAGAAATACAAGAAAACAATTGTTTAAAATGCTTAGACATAGGCGAAAGCTAGGATATCAGCTTAGGTCAGCTATGTTTTAAAAAAAAAGAACGGAAAATGCGTCAATTGGGGTATATTTATTTACCTCAGGGTACATTAATTTTTGAAAAAAATGTTTAATAGCTTCTACTAACATAATATTTGTGTATGATATGTTAGTTGATGCATACCCTTTAAAGTCGTTTATGTATGCAAAATTTTGACTGTATAGCTTATATAAAAATTACAATTTTGTTTTTTCTAACCTTGCGCTTCAAAACAGCTACATCACATCAACCATCAAAATAAGTTTGAAATTCTCAAGAAATAATTCTGCTGATGTATATTATTTGCATTATTTCAGAGAGCAACAGGGCTTCATTCTCGCTACCTGAGCTTGGCGGTTCCTGCGAGGTAAGTATTCATGATTTAACTCACGTAAAGGTTCACTCGTGTGTGCTCTTTTGTGATATTGAAATGCTAATCTAGTCCCAAACACACATCGTTAAAACAGATTTCGATTATTTTGTAATCCGTTTTCTTGCCAAGGTCCGTCGTCCTTTTTGATAACTGGATCTTTATTTTCTGATGCAATTCGTATTAATTATTTTGTTACATTTCAGTTTGTCTTCGACCTTCTCAAAAAATATCGATGACGAGTTAGATAGCAAGGTAATCATATTAGGACAGAGGCAATGTATCATAACAGTCAGAGCTCTCATCGGGCAGGGCCGAACGGCCCGAAGAGTCTACATGATGTCGAAAATTGACTATTATTGTGGACTAAAGTTATGAATCTGGGGTCGAGGGTTCAGATCCTCCTCTAAGCATTTACTTTTGTTAATAAAACGCTATATCAAAAGAAAATTTTCAAAAATTCGTAATCTTCGCCCTTTCATACCCAATAAAACTCGATTTTGCCATTTCATCGAACCCCCCCCCCCCGGCCAGCCGGGTCAGGTCGGGCCTTGAAATGTCTTCACCGGGCCGGGCTTTCCGTGAGAGGTCTTATAACATTAATGATTATAACTTAAAATAGTGGAACCGCATTGCGGCGCGGCTACCGCAAAATATACTAAAATGCGGCTGCGTTTCAATACTAATTTCCGTTGTTCTTAATAGTATAAAATGCTTGTCCGATTAAGTGATTACTACTTGTGCGCTATAATAATAACGAGAGTTAAAGTTGGACTTGAAAACTTGGTAGTAGTGAAGGAGGCGGCACGGCACGGTTCGCCGTGTGATTTCCCTCCGACAATTTTCATTGTATTTTCTCGGGATTTCACATTTTATATTGTTCGTCGTTGGGCGCTCCGCGGAGGCCCTCCTCTCTACGTAAGGGGAAGGGTGTAACTGTGAGGAAATTTCACTACCATGTGGCTGCTAGCCGCGTTTTATCAGATTTTGCCGGGCCGCTTGCGGTGCCGCATTTTAGTAGGCCTGATGTTAAAAGTTTGTGCACAAAACATATTTACACCCTTCCAGAGTAGTATTCTAACTTCAATGTTCTTATCAGACAATGCAAAAACACCAGAGGCAAAGAAAATCAGGTATATAAGGATAATAAGCAAAATGTTATGTTCAAATGGTATTCTGTTTATAATAATTTAGAATTAGTAGAATTAGTTATTAATTGATATATTTCAGAATAAGTTACGGCAACAGAGAGAAAGGAGACAAATGGAACTATTCTTCAACTGGCTTTAATACATTTCGTTTCGAACTTTCCTTAAGAAATCCTGAGAGACAGAGAAGTTTCGTTTTGACCGATATCGACAAGAAAACGGCTGAGAAAATAATCGAAATCTGTCTTAACGAAGTGAGTTTGTTGTCTAGACTATCATTTCGAGAACAAAAAAACCAATACCTAAGCCAAGTCTATACATTTGTTTTTCGTAAACGAAGAATCGGCCAATTGCGGGCTCGGTTCCCATATAGTTGTTCAAAATGGTAGAAGAACATTATGTTCTAACGCGATTGAACTAAAAATCTAGAACTGAAGTGGCTTTGAAATGCAATGCGAAAACAGTTCAGCAGAGTGTAACAGCAACTTTGCAGTGCCAGAACGTTGTCAACATCTATTGGGATCATTTCTACCTTAGCGACGATGTCTACGGAATTCTAAAATCTGTTTCGGATAAAATTGCAAGGTATTTCACTTCTGTATACGATTTAATAAATGTACAGGTTCTTTCTGCTCTTCTGGAAAATGGAATTGCTATTGATGTTACCTGGACTGGAGAAAAGAGCCAAGCTGTAACAACTCTAACTGATCAGCTTCTGGTTATGGTAGCTGAGAAAAGATCTTCATTGTGTAACCATATTTCGCTCAAAGGATATCGCACAGGCATTACAATAAAGGGAATCGAGGTATGCTAGAAACTTTTCTTTCATTTTTTAATTGTGTATACATGTTTTTTGATCATTGTAAGCCAGGTACCGAGTACAGCGTTATTAGACTTTGTTTTAACCATTTATCACGTTTACTGACCTGAGGTGGTTATCCGTCCCGGCCTGAAATTTTTGAGGCGAGGCCGGTTTTTCATGAATAAATAGGCAAATTTTGGGTATATTTGAAATTTTTTTTAGAATTAGCCATTTCTCAGCACAAGAAACTCATTGAAAAATAACAAAACATAATGGTTCAGGGTGAACTCGAACCCGCGACCTCTCGCGCCATAGTAAAAGTTCACCATGTACCTTAATGACAAAGACGGCCGACTGCACGGCCTAACCCGGCCTGGCCGGGATGTTCGGTAACTAGGCCGGGCCGGCCGGATAACCATCTCTGCTGACTATACATGAACTATGCCTTTTTTCGTATTACTTCTACCTTTAAGTTGTTTTAAATATGCAAACATAAAATACTTAGTAAGCGTGCCCTCCAAATAAATCTTCTTTCGTGAAAAAAAACCAGTTATTTCTTGTAGAAGCAAGCACTCAAACTGAGAGTCAGAAGAGAAATCGGTCAATCAATGCTCAGCTTTACATTGAACGATAAAGAAGAAGTCGACGCTGTTCGCTGGCTCAGTTCTATCCAGCTGGATCCAAAGAGCTCCTGGATTATTGTAACTACTTCTTGGGATGAAGGGTTTCTTCAATCTTTTAAGGTGTTAATTTACTTATACTAATAGTCTTAAAAACCAATGGATCGTCTTTTCCAACCCTGCCTTACCAATTTAAAAAAATATATAATTTCTTTACTGTTTACGAATATTCGCACTTAATTTAACAATGAAGTAAACATTAAACAGTATTAAAATAATCAGCCAAGAAGTAGATTTAATCGGTATCGCCAACTATTTCTTGACACTGTCCTTTTTAGATCGATTCAAGTGTTAATATTTATGGTAGAATTCGGGTTGATGTGGACTTTGAAAGCAGCAAGTAAGTCTTCTTCCTGTAATCGCTCCAACTGGGACAGGAATTCGATATATTCTTTTTATTATAGATATGGCATTTTTAAATTTAGAATTTTTTTGTTTATATTTTTCTTTATTTCCAAATAGAGGTTAACTTATGGCTCAGTCGAGATCTAAATATTTATGTTGCTGCTTTAATTTCCATCGATAACACGAAGACTTATAAACATACTTTAAGGAATACTGTTGATGCAAATTCTCACGAGGACGAGGAAGAGAAGGAAATAATTAATTGTAAGACATATTGCTCATTTGGTTAAGTAATTTATATATATTTATGTATATATATATATGTATATATGTATGAAACATATAACACATTTGCTTTGTGCAGAAATTTTAAATAGCTTTTATTATTTCAGTGTCTAATTATCAAAAGCTGTTATTATCCGGAGACTATTACATTGGTCGAATGAAAGATTTCCTGAACCGCAATTTTAAACTACTGGATCTGTTAGACATAATCATCATAATTCACGAATATGATCTGGATGAGTTTCATCCGTTTTCTCTTAAGGTTTGTAAAGTTACATTAAAACATCTCTCACACTTGGGAGTGTTCAGTCAAGTGTACTTTTTCGTTTGACTCTATATAATAGAAAGTCACTTAATATTTTCATTTTTGAGTAGTTGAAATTTCATAGTTTCAAGCTTATTTTACAGGCAAAAGTCAGAGAATGCTTGAATAGAATGGATAGCGACTTCCTTTTTGATGATCGTTTCTTCAGTCTTCCATTCGATCAACAGGCATTTGTTTTGAATATGATTTATAGCCAACATAACAGAGGAATGTATTCATTTCCGGCCTCTCATAATGTTCTAATTAGTTTCTCGGATTATTCGGATTATTCTGATGATGACTGGTAGTTTATTCATTAGTGAAGTTTTGTTATATTGTTGAAAAATAAACTGTTGTAGTGTTATTCAATGCATATTATTTTCAAATGATAATCTTCTTCTACAGAGAGTCAAAGTTTTACAGTTTTTATAAAAATACAAAAGGTTTTAAAAGATTCTTGATTATATAGTTAATTGTATTATAATATTGTAAGCATTTATCTATTACTAATTTCTACAACCTTTTAAGATATAAGCTAACTTTCTCACTCATATATTTGTAACAAACTGTCTCGTCCCGTATATGTTTATAGGGGAAAAGACAGTTTGCGACGAGAAAAAAGGACAGTTTGGGACAACTATTTTACTACCGCTAATTGAATAATTTAGAAAGTGTAGGAACAGTATATGTTACTGATGACATCTGAACCGCGATACCTGAAAACTTACCAAAACTCTTTAAATTGTTAGTATGCAGTCATATATACTGTTATAGTTTAAAAGTTATTTAATTAGCGGTAGTACAGTCGATGTCGCAAACTCTCCACTTGTCCCCAAAATGCAACATATCTTTTCATTTTTTATCAACTTTTTGCTGTATTTTTCGTAACTTTTCAAGCTGATTATTTTAAAACAGTAACATTTGAAATCAATTTTTGTGTGTACCGTGCTTTTAACATTACTTATCTTTAGGAATATAAAGTATGGAGTGAATTACCGTAAGAATCATTGTAAGTTCTCATATTTTAACGTTTTCCCAAGAAGTGAAACATTTACATATTAGGCCCTTCACTTAAATCGCTAAGGAATAAATCAAAAAATAAAATAAAATATCTCTAATAATCTTTATTTACAATGATAAAACACATACAATTGAATTAGGAAATGACAGAAAATATCTTTTTAGTATACTGTAACTCTATCAAGTCGGGACCAAATAGGTTTCTTCATTCCTTTAGTAGCTGGAAAAGATGGCCGAGTTCCTTGAAGATTTCCGGAGTATAGTCACGACAACTGTAATAAAAACGGTTTTAGATCTGTAAAGTCGAATTTAAGAGAAGCCGCCTAATCTGCGTATTTCCCTATTTTTAACACCGCTACTGCTGGCATTTTAAGCGCGCGGAACCTGCAAATGGCAAGTTTGCCTGCATGTTTTAAGTCTGAGAAGACTACTACCTAAGAATCATTTTTATCTTTTTTTTCCTGTTTTTTCCTTCCTTCGAACAGAAAACATTTCCCGGATATAAAACTGACATTAACGACCTATAAACGGTAGTTTTTCTTCCTAATTCTTAGGGGACCGTGAACAATAATCGTCATTAGTCTTTTCAGATCAGATTCGATTACAATCGAATCATTTTATTTTATGGGCCTGATACCAATGAAAAGGCATGTGTAATAGTCTAGTGAACATCATTTGTAGAAAAAGGCCCGCCCACTGTCTTGGGGCCTATAAAATATAGTTAATGATTCTAACTAGTAAGTTTTATGATTACATGAAGAAAAAAAGTGTTTACCATAACTTGTGTTTTATTGTTGTTGTTTGATTGTTTGATTGTTTGAGAGTAGTATTATTGCAATATTGCTTTGCGTAATTGCAGGATAAAAACTGTTCGGGCACCCACTCGGGTGTACTGGTTCCTTATTAAAACATATTAGCTAGCTACAAATTTCAAGTTTGTTTGTTTGGCACCCCTTACAACTGTTCTTATTCTTCGCTAATTTGTTACGCTCCTTATGGTTGGAAGTTGTATTTACTGCTATATGTCCTCAGTCTGTGAGTACGCTCCTTGCTAATTAGGTACAACATCACATCACTTGTTTAGAGTCAGATACCATGAGACTGGTCGTTTTACCTATTAGTTCATATTAACGAACAACAAATTCTATATTTGTTCAATACCTTTTATTACTTTTTTCATATTCTTTTCCGGCATGCCTTCCCCGGTTAACTGTATTTCTCTGACTGCGATCTGTTATCGAAAATGCCTTTGTCGCATTCCTTTTAGGTGCTAAAACATTTGTAATTTCTAAAACTTTTTAAAGACATTTAAAGATAATAAAAGTAGTGAAACTAACATAAAACTATAGAAACATATGATTAACATGATGGGGACATGTTGATAAGAAACTTAACCATTTAAATCAATATAATTCAGATTCTCAGACGAGAAATTCTAGGATAGTTCAATTTTTCTAAACAAAATGAAAAATATAGTAATTTAGACATTTCATTAACAAATAATGTAACTATTTATCTTTTACAAGAGACAGTGGGCGGTCCCTTTTCTATAAATGATGTTAACTAGACTATTACACATGCCGGTTTCATTGATATCAGGTCCATAAAATAAAATGATTCGATTGTAATCGAATCTGATCTAAAAAGACCAAAGACCAAATGATAATAACCGGTTATTTGAAAAGTTAGGAACCCGGTTAAAACCATCTTCAAAAGCCAACACAACAATCAACGATCTTGTTTCGCCAATGTTTGATTTGCCACTGTTTGTTTCATAATTTAATCATAGTACCCAGTAACGTGGAAATTAGAAACCGGGTAACGACCCTAGGTTTAACAAGTTTACCATAATTATATTCAGATTAGTCAAACAAATTACCATATTTATAAGTTAACAAGTTTATAGCAATAGTCAATCGTTTTCTTCTAAACAGAATTGTTTTTCACTTTCCTTAGAAAACATTTCCCGGATATAAAACTGACATTAACGACCTATAAACAGTAGTTTTTCTTTCTAATTCTTAGGGGACCGTGAACAATAATCGTCATTGGTCTTTTCAGATCAGATTCGATTACAATCGAATCATTTATATTATGGACCTGATATCAATGAAAAGGCATGTGTACTAGTCTAGTTAACATCATTTATAGAAAAAGGCCCGCACACTGTCTGGGAGCCTACAAAATATAGTTTATGGTTTTAATTATATTTTAGTATTTTTAATGATCACATACAACAAATTGTTTACATTATCTTGTTATTGATTGAATGAAAACATTCATTCAATTACTAATTGAGAAGCGAAACATTTACTTTTGAGAATTCCAAACACTTTAAAAATTTCGAGAAAAAAAAATTCTGTGAGTTACATTTTATAGTACATTGCATGCAGATTCCAAGTAATGAAAACTATTAAAAAATATGAATTTTAACCAAGTTATGGCAAAAGCGAATAAAAAAACCGTTTTTATCGCAAAGTCAACGAAATTGCAAAAGATATAGGCGGTATTGTACACCGCAGAATTAGAAAGAACTTATAAACATTATACTGGTCATGCAGAGCATACAAGCTATCTTTCCAAAGATAAGATGGAGGGATCAAATAAAGGAATAGCTAGGAGAAGTTTGGATGCAAATGGCAAGAAATGAACCAAGAGCTTGGAAAGGAAGCATCAACAATCAGATATGCATAATCTTGAGCATTCAATAAATTATTATTATTATTATTATTATTATTATTA